>JAPKLY010000007.1:5947-44593 GCA_026898435.1 Prunella vulgaris | reverse complement strand
CGAGGTTGGGGGACCTTCGCGAGGTTGGGCACCTTCGCGAACCTTCGCGAGGTAGGGGGACCTTCGCGAACCTTCGATGCGCCGCACTCATAGGTGCCGTTTGGCCAGGCTGCAGTGACTCGGAACGGTCCTTCCCAGTTTGAACCGAACACACCTGGTGGGGCCATCAACTTTTTCTTCAACACTAGGTCTCCGACCTTGAATTTTCGGTCTCGGACCTGGGAGTTGTAATACTTTTCTGCTCTACGCTTGTAGGTGGCATTCTTCATTTCTGACGAAGCTCTGGTCTCTTCGATCAGATCCTTTTCTACTGCCAAGGCTTCGTCATTCTTTTCTTCGTCGTATCCTACCACCTTCTAAGTCTTGTTCTGGACTTCTACCGGGACTACGGCTTCAGTCCCGAAGGCCAGGGCAAACGGGGTCTCCCCGGTGTTGGCCCTATAGGAAGTTCTATAAGACCATAGGACCTCCGGGAGTTCGTCTGCCCAGCTCCCCTTCTTTTCTTCAAGGCGGAGCTTCAATATGTGTTTCAGGATCTTGTTCACCGCCTCGACCTGGCCGTTCGACTGGGGGTGATATGGAGTTGAGTAGTGCTTCTTGATGTTCCATGAACTGCAGAAGTCCCTCAACTTCTGTCCGTCGAACTGCCTTCCATTATCAGTGATGACCGACTGCGGGAGTCCAAACCTGCAGATCAGGTTTTTCCAAATGAAGCCGATCATCCTTTCTTGGGTTATGGTTGTGAGAGCTTCGGCCTCAGCCCACTTAGTGTAGTAGTCTACTGCTACGACAACAAACTTTACACCGCCTCTGCCAGGTGGAAATGGGCCGATCAAGTCGATACCCCATTTCGCGAAAGGCCATGGGCTGAAAACCGACTTAAGCTGGTTGGCTGGGGAGTGGATGTTAGGTGCGAAAAGTTGGCACTTTCGGCACCTTCGAGCCAAGCTGATGGCATATTTGCGAAGAGTGGGCCAGTAGTAGCCCTGTCTGATCGTCTTATATGCCAATGCTTACCCCCCAGCGTGACTCCCACAAATCCCTTCGTGAATTTCTTCTAACACTTCGGACCCCTGCTTCCTAGTTAGGCATTTGAGTAGGGGTAGAGAGAATCCACGTTTATAGAGTTGGCCATCCAGCAGCGTATATCTGGCAGCTTGCTTTATTAACCGGCTAGCTTCCCAGGTGTCCACGGGTGTTGTTCCATCTGTTAGGTATTTTTGGATTGGAGTGCACCAATCTTCACCACCTTCACTGTCCTCCTGCCCCCCGCTCGAGGTTTGATTTATCTTGTAATCGGACGTCGAGGGGTTTTTCAGTGTGGTGATCACAACCTCCGTGAATTTAGCTTCGCCATTGCTAGTAGCTAGCCGGGCTAGAGCATCTGCTTGTGTGTTCTCTAGCCGCGGTATCTGATTGATGTAAACTTGTGTAAACATCGAGATCAGATGCGCGGCTATTTTCTGGTAGGTCATCATCTGCTGGTCTTTTGCCTCATATTCCCCCTGGACTTGGGATATTATTAGCTGGGAATCTCCGAAAATTTGAAGATTGGTTGCCCCCACAGCTAATGATAGCCTAAGTCCTGCTATCAATGCTTCATACTCCGCCTCATTGTTGGTTGCTCGAAAGTCGAACCGAATTGCGGAGGTGAAGACTTGTCTGTCTGGGCTGATCAGGACCACGCCGGCGCCTGCTGCCATGCTAGTTGATGATCCGTCCACGTAGAGATGCCACGGAGCTATACGCCCCCTCGTCGGATCTTGTGGGAAAGTTAGCTCGACGATGAAGTCGGCAAGTGCTTGTCCCTTGATCGCTGTTCGGGGTGCGTAGGTTATACCGTATTGGCTGATCTCCAGTGACCATTTCAGCAGGCGTCCGGCAGTGTCTGGGCGCTGTAGTATTTGCCTTAGTGGGAATGTTGTTAGCACCTCCACCGGGTGGTCGAAGAAGTAGGGCCTCAATTTTCTAACACTCATCACCAGTGCATAAGCCAGCTTCTCCGTTCTGGGTATACCACAACTCAACTTCGTGTAAGACTTGGCTTACATAGTACACTGGTAGGTGTGTTTTGGCCTCCTATCGGACCAGGACAGAGCTAATGGCCACCTCCGATGCAGCTAGGTAGAGATATAATTTCTCTCCAGGTACCGGCTTTGACAGGACCTGCGTATCCGCCAAGTATGCCTTAATGTCTTCGGACATGCTTTGTTCAGGTCCGTGAAGTCGATGCAGAGCCTCCACGTCCCATTGTGTTTCTTCACCAGGACGGGGTTCGCGACCCACTGCGGACACAAAGCTTCTTTGATGAGCTTGTTGTCTAACAACTTCTCCACCTCAACAGTTAGAGCTGCGTATTTGTCTAGTCCATATTTTCTTCGCTTTTGACGTACGGGTTTTCTCGTCGGATCTATGTTAAGTCTGTGACAAGCGTGCTCCAGCGGGATTCCCGTCATATCCTCATGGGACCAAGCAAACACGTCCAGGTTGGACATCAAGAATAGCTCCATTCTCGACCGGTACGGTTCAGGCAACTCGGAACCGATGAAAAGTTCCAAGTCCCTTTCCGGGTCCACCGGGAGTACCGTTAATTCCTCCATGGGGGTGGCTTTTCTCTTTTGACTTTTCCACCTCGGGTTGCCAGTGAACTCGTCCCACTCCTTTTGTGACATCTGCACAGGTTCATGATCTATGCGTGGCTCGAGGTCATCGGGCTGGCTTTCAGCTCAGGCGGGTTTACCGACCGCTACCACCTCCGGCGGTCTGTCAACTTGGGATGGTTCGATGACCTGGGGAGTTGGGTCAACATCCATCGGTGCTGGTTCTTGACCTCCCACAGGTCTCCCATCTTGGCCTTTATCAACCACCTCCATGGGAGCAGGTTGTTGGGACCTGCGCAGGTTCCTCGACCACCTCCATGGGAGCAGGTTATTGTTCTTGCGCAGGTCCCAACACTTGGTTATTTTGGGTTCCTTCTATTCCTTCCATAGGTGCGGGTTGCGTGTCTCGCGCAGGTTCTGAGACTTGTTCAATTTGTGCCTCTTCCGGCTGATCGCACTCAGTTTCGACTGAGACGACATCTAGGATGTTTGGCTCGTCTGCTGAGGGGTGTCTTCCGTCTTCAAGCATATGTACCTGCATTTTTTTTCGAGCAGCTTCCCTCCTCTAGGCCTCCGGCTGGTCTCGGCTCGTTGAGGAGCTCGCTTAGTTGCCGAGGTGTTGTTTTTTTGACATGGTCAAGCCTGGGTAATAGCTCGTCAAGCTCGTCGTGGGTGGTAGCTCATCGAGCTCATCGGGGGTGGTAGCTCGTCGAGCTCGTCGGAGGTGGTAGCTCGTCGAGCTCATTGGGGGTGGTAGCTCATCGAGCTCGTTGGGGGTAGCTCGTCGAGCCCATCGGGGTAGGTAGCTCATCAAGCTCGTCGGGGGTAGCTCGTAGAGCTCACCGGGGTAGATAGCTCATTGAGCTTGTCGGGGGTAGCTCGTCGAGCTCGTAGGAGGTGGTAGCTCGTCGAGCTCGTTGGGGGTGGTAGCTCGTCGAGCTCATCGGGGTAGCTCATCGAGCCCATCGGGGTAGGTAGCTCATCGGGGGTAGCTCGTCGAGCTCATCGGGGTAGGTAGCTCGTCGAGCTCATCGGAGGTAGATCGTCGAGCTCGTCGAGCTCGTCGGAGGTGGTAGCTCGTCGAGCTCATTGGGGGTGGTAGCTCATCCAGCTCATCGGGGGTAGCTCTGTCCCTTAGCCATTTTTGGATTTTGGAGGGGGTAACTTGCTGCAGGTCGCCGAGGTGGAAGGAGGTCGTCGGGGTGGAGGTCGTCCAGCTTAGGTTGAGCTGTGCAAGTTTTTGTCTAGCCTCGCGTGTGACGAATTATCCGAAATTCGGTTTATTCGTGTACACATGCGCATTTGAAAACTTGTCCCGGGTAGATTTCGTAAAATCTGAAAATTCAGGTTTTTGTCCGGAAATCTGGGTTCTTCGTTCAAGGGATGAAGATGTATGTGTATCTTCAAGTGTTCTTGAGTTTTATCAAAAACACCTTCAAATCTTCAAATCTTCAAACAAACCCTAACTTTTTGTTCTTGAAATTTTTTTAATTTTTCAGATTCGGCCCTTCCTCTAGCGCCAAATTGTTGATAGAATTTACTAATCGATGTTTGTTTATGTGGTTTTATAACATATCAATCCTATCAAACAATAATCTTTGAATTAATGTTCTTAGGGAGGGAGAGAAGAGAGTTTAGAGAGAGAAATATTGCAGGAGGGATTGTATTAATTGTGCGAAATGTGAGAATTAATAAAATTGTGTGAATAGTACAAGAGAGGTCTTATTTATAGGTGCGCGAGTGTGGGACGGCACCTTACGAGCCTATTTGGCTTCCGGTGTTGACGAAGGTCCGTAACCTTCGTCCTGGTCCCTCACACTGCCCCCTACATCGTGCCTCATCCTACTACAATGCCTTAGACTAGATGGGCCTCATTAAAAATCTCGCCGTAAACCACCCTTGTGGATAAACCGGACGGAGGGAAAAATAGTGCAACCATCGGGACCTAGCAGGCTACAAGACGAGCTCCTGGGCGAGCTCGCGGGCGAGCTCCAACGCCTTGTGTGATTTTCTGGGTGCCATGTGATAACGGAGCTGGGCGAGGTCCTCGTGGGGTAGGGGCGAGCCTCTTGAGCGAGCTGCGTGGGCGAGCTGCCCCCATGTGGGTGAGCTGCGTGGGTGAGCTGCCCCCAGGTGGGCGAGCTGCGTGGGCGAACTGCCCCCATGTGGGCGAGCTGCGTGGGTGAGCTACCCCCACGTGGGCGAGCTTCTTGGGTGAGCTGTCCCCATGTGGGCGAGCTCTGGACCTTCGTGGATCCGGGTGGGCCATGGCGACCTGTCAAGCCTTGGTGGTTATTCTTACGCCAATTGTGTTAATTCGCCATGTCAACATTCGGCCAGCTCCCTCATGTTGGTCTTGGTTAGGGCTGGTGACCTGGTCCTCGGCCTGCTGGGGACCTCGGCGAGGTCCTTGCCCACCTCGGCCAGCTCCCTCATGCTGGCCTTGGTCAGGGCTGGCGACCTGGTCCTCGTCCTGCTGGGGACCTCGGCGAGGTCCTTGCCCACCTCGGCCAGCTCCCTCATGTTGGCCAGCTACTCCGTGATTTATTCTTGTAATCCTCTACCAGTAGTTTGCTTTAGTTCGTCTATCAACACGAGGTCCTTGCCTACCTCGCCGAGCTCTCCTGTGTTAACCTCAGGTTGAGGTGATGGGTCAGCTCCTATGTAGCTCGGTGACCTCCCTAGCCTTGGGATAATCTCGTGATTATTCCTGGGTAGCTCGCCATATCAACATTTGCCCCACAGCTCGCGCGCATCATGGTTCGTCCAATGTGTGAGCGAGCTGTCTTATCTTCCGGACGAGGACTCGAACATCGGCGAGCTATCTCCGAATAGGTGCCGAGCTCCGAGGGCGAGCTCCCTCATGGCGGTTTGTGGGCCGACATGGGCGGGATTCGAGGCATAGTGCACGCCTTTTGAGGCCCCACTTTCCGCGCCCATCATTGCAATATTTTCAATTTTTTTGCAAATCGGTCCTCTCACTCCCCGGAAATTGCACCTCGCCCCGACGCCTATAAATAGGGGGAGGTAAGTTCATTTCTCACTTTCGCGTTTTCGACTCTCTCGAGCTTTCCTCTGGCGATTATTTTTATTGCATCCGATGGGTTTAAAGGCTCTTCAAGGTAGAATCCGAGGTCTTTTTCATTTCTTCTTTCTTTTGTAGATTTCTTCAAGTCCTCGGAGATTTTGAACATTTCCGGTGATTTTTCATCACTCCCGACTGCCTTTGTACCGTAACTCCGGCGACCGGAATATTCGGACTGTTCTGGGACTATTCGGACCTCGCCCAAGCCATGTCGAACCAATCTTCAAGCTGGACCATGTCGAATCGTAACCTCGAAAAACACCCCATAACTGAGACGAACCGATACCTCTCATCACCCCAATAGTGATTGGCTCCAGCTCCGAGGCGACCTCCAGAGCTCGCCCGGGCTCCGGCGAGCTCCCTGGGCAGGTTCATGCTGACATGGGGGGAGAAAGCCACCTCCTCTGAGCAAAATTAGGGGTCCTACCTCCGCGAGCTCTGGGAGACACATGAGCCAACCCCCGATGAGGCTCCAGTGGAAGATGAAGAGGTCGCCGAGACCTCGGCGGGGGTTGCCGAAGTCGGTGAAGAGGTCATTGAGTCAGATGAGTCCGTCGATGACCTCGATGACATAATCGTTGAATACCTCTGCTCCATTGGTTTCCCAGAACCTCAACTGCTTGAGTATCAAGTCCCTGACGAG
This sequence comes from Prunella vulgaris, assembly GCA_026898435.1. Classification (NCBI taxonomy): domain Eukaryota; kingdom Viridiplantae; phylum Streptophyta; class Magnoliopsida; order Lamiales; family Lamiaceae; genus Prunella; species Prunella vulgaris. Next base: position 38,265 of record JAPKLY010000007.1, on the reverse strand, counting down.
GTCGTCCAGCCCTTCGACTGGGAGGAGTATGCTGCCTAACACGCGGCGAGCTTCCCCCGCCCGGACCGAGTACTCCCTCTCAACTTAGAGGAGGTCTCCGTGTCTGATTACAAAGCCGGCGAGGTCGTGAGTATCATCAATGAGTACTCCCTCCCCAACATACGCAAGAAGTTTCGCATCCCGCTCGATATTTTCATGTATGCCCCCGAGAAGAACGAGCTGGCCAATTCGCCTCCTGCCGGACTGACTGCCATGAACATACACACCCTCGAGGTCGGGCTCACATTGCCCTTGCACCCAATCATCGGCCAGTTCCTCCTCGACAATAACTTGGCAATCACCCAGCTGACGCCGAATGTGTGGAGCAACCTCCTCGCCGCCTTGTCCGTCTTCGGGCTGGAAGGTTATGAGAATCTGGTGACCTCGGTAGACCTGGGCGAGCTCTTTGTCGTGACCCGACAAGTGAAGGACGGCAAAGGGTACTACTACCTAAAAGCTCGCCCAGGAGAGAAGTTTATCGGGATATTACCGAACAAAGTCCGTGACTGGAAGGAGCAATTCTTCTTTATAAGCGGAGACTGGCGAGCTTCAGATACATACTCTGGGCGAGGTGGCCGTATTCTCACCCCCGAGGGATACGGGGAAGCCAGCAGTAGGTAGCCCATTTCGATGTGCGTGGGTTGGATTAGATATACTAATCTAATTCTCTTTCTTTTTGTAGCTTTGAAACGTCACAAGTCCAGTCGGGGCAAACCTGAGGTGTCGGTTGAATTCGACCTGGTGCGGGCTATTTGCTGCTTGAGGAGTGAGAAGGATAGGGACGTCGCCCACCTGACCAAGCATCATTGTCTCAGACTCACCGGGCTCCATACCCTACCTCATCACCTCGCCCCTCAAGGTCCCGAGCTCCCAGGTCCTCGATCTTATAGGAGCTCGCCCACTATGGCGTGTAGCTCGCTCAGGTGCTGACTTTGTCGCTTTGATTCTTGCAGGTGGTAGCTGGGTCGCATTCCCAATTGCTGAGATCCCCGAGGCTTACCACATCTTGACCAGCCGGCTTGCGATGACTCCTCCTCGCCCGAACTGACTGGCCCTACCCTCAATGCTTGCCCTCGAGGCGAGCAAAAAGGCTGAGCTCGCCACGAAGAAGGGCAAGGTTGGGGGTTCTGGGACCCAGAAAGGGGCGACAAAGGCTCCAGCGAAAACTCTCGTACCCACCAAGGCATCCCAGGTCGCTCGGACGCACAGAGGCGGCGGTAGGCGAGGTTCTACTCCCGAGCGAGCTCCTCACCCAACAAAAAGGGCTTCTGACCATGGCGACGAAGGCCAAACCTGGAAGAGGGTCCGCTCCTCTTCTCACGACGAGGGGACCGAGCCAGCCGAGCGAACTAACGCGAGGTCGGCCCAAGGTGGCTCGGCCCACTCTACTGCCCCCTTGGCAATCGAGCCCATATGGAGATCGCCACCTACTCCGTCGCCCTTCGGGGTCCAAATGGTGGATGACACCCTCCTCGGCTGGGATCTCGAGCGAGTCCAGTAAGTAGCTCGCCCCCTTGGTCCCATGCCTTAAACGTTTCTCGAATTTTTCACTGACTCTAAGTTTCTTGACCTCGCAGCTATGCCTCCATCGCCCATCCCAATAAGCATGAAGCACTGCACTCCTACTAGCGATCTCGCTCTCTGACATCGATGCGTAACCTTCCTCCTGGCCTTGCCCGGAACACAGCCAGCGAGCTCCCGAGGTTCTGGTCTGCCCCCCAGCTCGCGACCATCAATGGCCAAAGCCTGACTGAGAATCTTCTCCTCACGGCGCACTACGCGAGTGGGTTGCTGCTCGCAAACCAGAAGGTGATGGAGCAGGCTGCCCAGCTTGAGGAAGGTCGGCAGAAAAGGAATGAGGCCCTCCTGAAGGCCGTCGAGACCGCCGAGAGGGCGAGAAAATCTCTAGAGATCGCCGAGGAGAAAGCTGTCGCATCTCTAGCCGCCGAGAGGAGCGCCCTCGAGCAACTGGGTGAACTCCAGAAGAAATATGATGCCGTTCAGCGGAATGCTGATGCTCAGGTTAAGGCGAAGGAAGAGGAGTTCGCCCAGAAGCTTGCTGACAAGGAGGGTGAGCTCGCACTGGTTCGCACGGAGCTCGACCTGGAGAGGGGCATGTCTAAAACCGCCGATGAGGAGTGCACAAAGCTCCGGGAGGAGCTCTCGGTGAAGATAAATGAGGTCGCCGAGCTCCGGAATGACGCGTCCTCCACCTCGGCAGATCTGATGGCTGTGAGGGCCGTGGCCTCGGTCAAGGGCTTTCTCCAGTGCTATGTCAAGGTCTTGAGGGCAATTTGGTGGGCTCGGGCCCAAAAGAGTGACGAGGTCGCCGCGGTGGTGTGCGACTTCAAAGACTGTTTGGAGCGGGCTCCTTTCCCTGATGAGACTGAGCTCGACATCGGCGACCTCCCGGAGCTCGGCATCCTTCTGGATTTCGTACCGGCGCGCTACAAGGTGATCAACACTATCCCGGTCCCGGAGCTGAACCTCGCCGAGGAGGAGGTCGCCAATGAAGAAGGGCGAACTCCCCCTACTTTGGCCCAACTCCAGGAGGCGTGTGGGGATGCGATGTTGAACCTTGGTGAGTTCGACACCAGCGGCTGCACCGGCAATATCACAATCATGCTGAGGTTGTCCCCCCAGGATCACCAAACTGCTGGTGGCGAGGTCGCACCCGAGGTCACCAATCCCGAGGCCCCCGCCGAGGTCCCTGCTTCTGCCCCCGCTTCTCCAGAGACTTGAGCCTCTTTACTAGCTTTCTTAGCTTAGTCTTTTATTTTTTATTTTTGTCAAGTTGTAGTAGCTCGCCCAGAAGGAGCTCCATTTTTGTAGCTTTTGATTTTGTTTAAGTAGTTAGAGCTCGCCGGGCTTATGTATAGCTCGCCCAGAAGGAGCTTACTTTTGCTCTTCAAAGATGGTCAGCTGGTCGACCTTTGTGGCCAGCACCACTTCATATACTTAGGAATTTTTCAAGTATTATTGACTTGAAAATTTCTTAAGTATCTTTTGAATAGAAACCGAGCCTTTTGTTCTAACTCTGTGTACTTGCGTTTTTGCACTTTACGTTATAATTTCAATTGGCTCATTTATATATGTGTTTCGGGTACTCAAAATGTTCGTCTTATTCCACTTTGGGGAAGCGAATCGTTCGTTTTACGTCACTTAGGACTACGAATTGTACCTCTGATTAATTAGTACGTATTCTTCGTCTTACACCACTTAGGGCCGTGAATTGCTCGTCTTAAACCACTTAGGGTCGCGAGTTGTACTTCGTTTAATTCACATTGGGCGGTTGGGTTTCATGAACCTCGCCTTAGACGTTTTGACGTCTTTTTTTGTGAATTTTTCTAACTTAAGGCAGCTGGTGCTTAGTGGCCCTTTAAGAAGGGTACCTCCACGACCTTGGGCACGTTGGCCTTTGAGCATTTTGATTATAACGTTTGGGACCTTGGTCCTTGCGCATTACGAAGCTTCGAACACTTGGTGAGCTATGATGGGCGAACTTCATCGGACGATGGGCGACCTACTGTAGCTCGTTAGTTGGCGAGCTACGGAGGTCCGAACAGTTGGTAAATTTTTCTGATTTCACCAAAATTTTCTGACTTCTCATAGCAACGTAATTTACATTGGTTGCCATCAACATTTCTTATGCGAACCTTCAGCTAGTCTATTACAAAGTCTCGATCTATTGATAGAACTTTTTTAAATGTGCCACACTCCAGGTATATGACGAGGCTTTGCCTTCTGCGTCTTCGAGGTCATAAGTGCCGTTAGCCCAGGTTGCAGTAACCCGGAACGGCCCTTCCTAGTTTGACCCGAATACACCCGGTGGGGCCATCAATTTCTTTTTCAGCACTAGGTCCCCAACTTTGAACCTTCGGTCGCGGACCTGGGAGTTGTAGTACTTTTCTGCTCTACTCTTGTAGGTGGCATTTTTCATTTCCGACGAAAAGCTCTGGTTTCTTCTATCAGATCTTTCTCGACTGCCAAGGCTTCGTAGTTCCTTTCTTCATCGAATCCCAACACCTTCCAGGTCTTGTTCTAGATTTCCACCGGTACTACTGCTTCAGTCCCGAAAGCTAGGGCAAATGGTGTTTCTCTGGTGCTGGCTTGGTATGATGTTCTGTAAGACCATAGGACCTCCAGGAGTTCGTCTGCCCAGCTCCTTTTCTTATCTTCGAGACGGATCTTTAATATGTGTTTGAGAATTTTGTTAACCGCCTCGACTTGGTCGTTCGACTGTGGATGGTATGGGGTCGAGTAGTGCTTCTTGATGTTCCAGGAACTGCAGAAGTCTCTCAACTTTTGGCCATCGAACTACCTTCCGTTGTCGGTGATGATCGATTGTGGAAGTCCGAACCGGCAGATTAGGTTCTTCCATATGAAGCCGATCATCCTTTCTTACGTTATTGTTGTGAGTGCTTCGGCTTCAGCCCACTTAGTGTAGTAGTCTACTGCTACGACATCAAGCTTTACACCGCCTCTGCCAGGTGGAAATGGGCCGATCAGGTCGATACCCCATTTTGCAAAAGGTCATGGGCTGAAGACCGACTTGAGTTGGTTGGCTGGGGAGTGGATATTAGGTGCGAAGAGTTGATATTTTTGACACCTTCGCGTGAAGCTAATGGCATCTTTACGAAGAGTGGGCCAATAGTATCCTTGTCTGATCGTCTTGTATGCCAAGGCTTGCCCCCAGCGTGACTTCCGTAAATCCCTTCGTGAATTTCTTCTAACACCTCGAACCCTTGCTTTTTGGACAGGCATTTGAGCAGAGGTAGAGAGAATCCGCGTTTGTAGAGTTTGTCATCCACCAACGTATATCTGGCAGCTTGCTTAACTAGCCGGCTAGCTTCCCAAGTGTCTTCGGGGGTCGCTCCGTCCATTAAATATTTTTGGATCAGAGTGCTCCAATCTTCAGCATCTTCCTGCCCCCCACTCGAGGTTTGATTTATTTTGTAATCGAACATCGAGGGGTTCTTTAGTTTGGTGACTACAACCTCCGTGACCTCGGCTTCGCCGTTGCTGGTAGCTAGTCGGGCTAGGGCGTCTGCTTGCGTGTTCTCTAGTCGCAGTATCTGATTGATGTAAACCTGCGTAAACATCGAGATCAGATGCGCGGCTATCTTCTGGTAGGTCATCATCTGCTGGTCTTTTGCCTCGTACTCCCCCCGGACTTGGGATATTATTAGCTGGGAATCTCTGAAAACTTGAAGATTGGTTGCCCCCACAGCTAATGATAACCTAAGTCCGGCTATCAAAGCTTCGTACTCCGCCTCATTGTTGGTTGCTTGAAAGTCGAACCGGATTGCGGAGGTGAAGACTTGTCTGTCTGGGCTGATCAGAACTACGTCGGTGCCTGCCGCTGTGCTGGTCGATGACCCGTCAATGTAGAGGTGCACGGAGCTATACTCCCCCTCGTCGGATCTTGTGGAAAAGTTAGCTCGTCGATAAAGTCGACGAGCGCTTGTCCCTTGATCGTTGTTCGGGGTGCGTAGGTTATATCGTATTGGCTAACTTCTAGTGACCATTTCAGCAAGCGTCCAACGGTGTCTGGGCGCTGTAATATTTGATGTAGTGGGAACGTCGTTAGCACCTCTACTGGGTGGTCGAAGAAGTAGGGTCTAGGAACTTTCCTGAGTGTACGCCGAAGCTGGTCTTCTTGGGATTTAGCTTCATGTTGTAGTGGCGTAGTATGTCGAAGGTTTGCTTCAGGTGGTCGAGGTGGTCCTCTTTTCGCAAACTCTTGACAACTATGTCGTCCATGTACACCTCCATGGACTCGCCGATGTGTTGATCGAACATTTTATTCACCAACCTTTGGTAGGTTACTCCGGTGTTGATAAGTCTGAACGGTATCCTTTCCCAGCAATACATGTTTTTGTTGGTGTAGAATGTCGTATGTTCCTGGTCGTCTGGGTGCAATGCTATCTGGTGATAGCCCGCAAAAGCGTCCATGAATGTCATCATCTCGTGACCCGCGGTGCTATCTACAAGCTGATCAATGTGGGGTAGTGGGAAGTTATCCTTTGGACATGCTTTGTTCAGGTCCGTGAAGTCGATGCAGAGCCTCCACGTCCCGTTGTGTTTCTTCACCAGGACGGGGTTCGCGACCCACTGCGGACATAGGGCTTCCTTGATTAGTTTGTTGTCCAACAACTTCCCCACTTCGACGATTAGAGCTGCGTATTTGTCTGGTCCATATTTTCTTCATTTCTAGCGGACAGGTCTCCTCGTCGGATCTATATTAAGTCGGTGACATGCATGTTCCAACGGGATCCCCGTCATGTCTTCATGGGACCAAGCAAACACGTCCAAGTTGGACATTAAAAACAGCTCCATCCAACCGGGTGAGTTAGCTCACCTGGCCACCGGACTCCTCACTTATGTGAGTGACATGGGTTCGATTCCCTTTGGGAACGAATTAGGAGGGGATATATAAGGTTGGACTTGGAGATATGGGGTGTAAGGAGACTTGGTGAACTAACTTCTAACTACTAACAACTAACATTTACCGATAAAAAAAAATAGCTCTTTCCTCGACCTGTACGGTTCAGGTAACTCGGAACCTATGAAGAGTTCCAGGTCCCTTTCCTGGTCCATCAGGAGCGCTGTTAGTTCTTCCATGGGGGTAGCCTTCCTTTTTTGGTTTTTCCACCTGGGGTCGCTGATGAACTCATCCCACTCTTCTTGTGACATCTGCGCAGATTCATGACCTAGGCGTGGTTCGAGATCATCAGCTGGGCTTTCAATCTGGACAGGTTCGTCAACTGTCAGGACCTCCGGGGTTTCGCCAGCTTGGAGAGGTTCTGCAATCTGGGGAGCTGGATCAACATCCATTCGTGCTGGTTCTTGACCTCCCGCAGGTCCCCTACCCTGGGCTTCCCGGTCTACCTCTATGGGTGTAGGATGTGAGCTTTGCACAGGTCCCTGCACTTGGTTATTATTTTGGGATTCCTCCATTGGTGTCAGATGAGTGTCCTGCGCAGGTTCAGGGACTTGGTCGATTTCCATCATTGATTCCAGCGAGTCGCCTACCTCCATCAACTCAGTTTCTATGGAGATGATGTCTAGGATGTTCGGCTCATCCACCGGAATCTGGATTTCTTCCTCAAGGATCTGGACCTGCATCACGGCTTTCTTGGCTCGGCCGTCTTTAATTTGGAGTAAACACTCTCGGGCCTTTTTCTGGTCGCCCTTGACGGTTCTGGCACCTTTTGGAGTTAGGAATTTTAAACAGTAGTAGGTCGAACACGCCACTTTAAATTCATTGATAAACGGGCGGCCAAGGAACCCGTTGTAGGAGGACTGCTGGTCGACAACTAGGAAATCTACTAACCTAGTCAGTCTCCGCTCCGGGTCCTCGACCGATACAAGTTGGACGCTCAACCTAATGCTACCTAGGGGGACGGTTATAGCTTCTTCGAACCCCACTATCCTAGCATTGCTAGGTTCTAAATACGACTCAAAATTGCCTAAGGCATCCAAGGTGGATTTGAAGAGTATGTTGGTGAATGCGCCGGTGTCCACAAGTAGCCTGTGAACTCGAACATTCATAATGTTGGCGGTTATCACCAACGAGTCATTGTGGGGCGTCAGTACCCCTTCCAGGTCCACCGAGGAGAATGTTAGCTCATCAGTGAGTTATGCGACTGGCCTGGGGATGGAGCTGCCTTCCTGGACCTGGTTTATGGCCCGGATCTCGGCCTTCCTCTTTCTCCTGGAAATGGAGAATCCTCCGTATTGGAGACCTCCGGCAGCTCCAATTTCTTCTTCGAGAACCAAGAGTTCTCGAGTGGGCTCCAGGTTTTGTTGAGGAAGGGGAGGTGCCCTCCGTCTATTTTGAGGACCGCGTTGGTCCGCGTCCTCTTCTTCGTCATTGGAGGTTTCCCTCCTCTCGAACCTGGGCCTCTTCGTCGGTGCCCTTTTTACGAACTCAACCAGCTTCCCATCCTCGTAGAATTTCCAAAGTTGTCTGAGGAGGTCCCGGCATTCGCTGGTGAAGTGGCCGATGGACTGGTGGTAGGCACAGTATTTGTTTGGGTTGAGCTTCGCACGGTCCTGGCGAATTCTCCTCGGCTCTTCCAACAGGGCTTTGTCTTTAACCGCAGTAAAGACGTGGTCGACGGAGACGGTGAGGACTTGGTTGAGCTTTTCTTTGAACTTATCCCCGTCACCAAAGGCTTTCAAGTTCCGGGGAGCCTTGTATGTGCCCCCGGACTTCTTCCCGTAGGGTTTCCTCTCCTCGGAGGCACCGACCTCTTTCTGAAGGGCCTCCTGCATGGCCACGAACACCCCCGCCTTGTGGCAAAATTCGGTGTAAGTGTTCGGACATGCGAGGTGCATTTCCTTCTAGAGGTCGGTCCCCTTTCGGAGTCCGACCATCACCGCGATGACTTTGGTGTCCTCGCTCACCGGTTCACCTTCCAGCAGTATTTTATCGAACCTCTCCAGGTACTGCTGGTCGGTCTCGGTCTCGCCTTGATGGATGTTGGCGAGTAGGTGCTTCTGGGTAAGGTAGGATCCGAACCCGGAGAAGTGGGCGAAGAACTCCCGCGAGAGTTGGTCGAATGAGTGGATTGACCCCGGGGCGAGTGATGAGAACCAGCGGTGAGCTCGGTCCTCTAGGGTCAGTGGGAAGTTCCGGCACTGGGTGGAGTCAGTGGCACCAACCGAAATCATAAAGTCAACATACTTGGCCAGGTGGACCTTTGGATCAGATTCACCCTCGTATGCGGACATCACCGGGAATTGGACTTTCTTCTGGACCGGTGCTCTGAGTATGGCAGGTGCCAACGGAGATGTGGGGAGAGTGGTGGAGTCAGGTCCGCCAGACTTGGCTGCTACTTGTGCTTGCAGCATTTCGACGGCCTTTTTCAACGAGGTCAGCTCGTCACTGTGGGTCGCCTCCGGCGGAGGTTGCTCGAAGGTCGTGCGTCTCGTGGACGCACGTCCCCGAGGTGCCTCACTCTGGGGTGACCTCTCCGTGATGGGCTGGAATTGACATCCGCCGTGGGGACCCAACCTGTCGGTCGCGGGCCTTCTCAACCGGTCGTGGGCGGATCTTCGGGGCTGTAGGTCCGAATCTCCCCCATGAGACGTGACTGGGGCAGCTGTTCGTTCATCCTCCCCGTACCTGGGCCCTAGTCTGCCTTGGAGGACCTCCCTCTTCAGTGATTGGTGGGTGGCGGATGCTTCGGTGTAGGCCGAAGCTCACCCAGAGTGCGTAGCTGGCTCTTCCACCACCTTGGTCTTTCCAGCGCGCTCCCTATGTTGGCGAGCTTGGACGGAGCTCGCCTCCTGCTCGGATGGGAGGTCGCTGTAGTGACCCCGGGTCTGGGTGCCCTGGGTTGGCCTGGTCTGCTCCCTGGCTTCAGTGGCTGGAGCTCGCCGAGGTACTAGGGCGAGCTCGTCGAGCTTCCTCTGTTGCAACCTTTGCAAGGTTGCAATCGTGCGCTGGAGCTCGTCAGGGTCGTTGGCGAGGTCCCTCAGGGCGGGGTTTAAATCCTCCTGAGTTACCGAAACTCGCGGAGGTCGCGGGGCATTACTTTTCTGGGGAGCTCGGCGAGAGGTCTCCCCCTCACAATGCTTCCTATCATCTGCCTCGTCCTACTACATTCATATTCTATTTAAACACTTGCGGCCCCGAACCTTCGCACCGGGCGAGCTCTGTCTTGGTCCCGGGCGAGCTCCATTGCCTCGCATTAACCTCGCGGATGACGTGGCTCCGGACCTGTGCTTGACCTCCCCAGGTTGGGGCGAGCTCTCCTCTTGATGAAGGAGCTCGCCCCTGATCTTCACCCCCTCCTGGCGAGGGGGAGCTTGGGTGAGGTCCTTGCCTACCTCGCCGAGCTCTCCTGTGTTAACCTCAGGCTGAGGTGATGGGTCAGCTCCTATGTAGCTCGGCGACCTCCCTAGCTTTGGGATAATCTCGTGATTATTCCTGAGTAGCTCGCCATATCAACAATTAATTTATAAATTTAAAGACTTATTTAGATTTTAAATAATATGCAATTTTGTTTATTTTAAATTAATGTTAATGTTATTTATAAGTTTTAAACATATTTATAGATGTATGTTTTATTTAAATAATTAATTTTTACTAAAATACGAAATTTATAATAATTTAATTTATTATAAAGGAAAATTATATAATAAATTTACTAGAATCATAAATTTAAAGGATGTCTATTTAAAGTTGAAATTATTTTTAAAATTTTAAATTTATTTATTAACTTATATTAACCTTTAAAAGAACAACTACGCCCCACGCTGCGCGTCGGCACCACGCCCTGCGTACGGGATGTACGTCTCGTTTAACCCAACATCTCTCTCTGTCTCTTCTGGTAATTATCTGAAAATATATACCTCCATCGAAGGTGACCTTGATTCTCCCTCTTCATTTGAATTTGTACGTGAAATTGTAATATGAATCTATCCTTTCCTTAATGCATAATTCTATATCCATCTCATGAACTCGAGTTTCTAATTCCTCTTATACTCGAGTAGATCCATGTAAGCAGAGAACCCTCAAATTAGCTGCCAAAGCTTAACCGCGACCAAGCATTCCTTTACTGCGATATCAGTTTTCACTCGCTGGAATTGAGCGGGAAATCTCCGCTGGCGATAGGTAGGGTGCCACCTACTTTTCAGTTGACGGATATGTCATCGTGCTGAAGGGATAATGTCTGGAAATTTCTCTCGTAATCAGCGCATCATTCTCCCAACTTCACTTGATTCCCATGGCAATTTCAAGGTAAGAGCTATATGTTAGCTCTTCTTGTACAATGTTGCAATTCGTTGTTCTTAATTAATTATCATGTTTTGACTAGGAGCTCCTAATCAATAGAACATAATTTCTAGGAATTATTCTATACGTGAGCTGAATGGAGGCGGTTAATCGACGATTATCTAATTTTTCCTGGAGCATATGCATAATATGGCTATGCTACGAAACTAATTTGATATTTTTGTCAAAACTCTCATAATGATTATAATGCTCAAGGTCCCAATTCCAGCATTGATTTTAATGATGCTTTTTTATAGAAATATAATTAGCTTCTGACAACGTCTTTGTTTTCATTTTCTTGTATATTTAAAAAAATTGCTTGATTTTTGGAACTTGGCAGTTTGAGGTGGGCTGCAAAATCCCTCTGCCCAAGTGCTAGGTCTTGGTGTAGTGCGATTAATCATACTCACAAATCATCTCCAGTTGGGCTCTGTTACAGCAGATTTTACTCGCATTGCAGTGTCCCTCATGGAGGGCTATCTTCATACGGGTTTCGAGATATCAAAAAGATATTGTGGAATAGTAGGGGGTATAAACGTATCCGTTTATCAACTGAAAGTTACAGATCTCATGCCCAAATCGCATGGAGAAGACTTTTTGAACTATATTCCTACAATGGTCTGATTTTTCCACCCATAAGTAGGATAGCATGTGCAGTGAGTCTTGCTCTGTCACGGTCACACCTAGTAGCACCTGGTATTTTGGCCTTCATTGTTGGAGAGGTGGCCTGGAACAGCAGTAACCTGGCACATGCTGACTATCTCCCGATAAAAGATACTCTCTACGTGCACACACAAGGTGGGCATGTTTATGTGACTTCAGTTATCTTTTCTCTTTTAGAGGGACTGATATTGGTTCTAAGAGCTGTGTACTTGGCAATTTTGTTTTCCCCTTGCATGGTACTGGCTCCCTTTGCTGATTCCCTTGGCATTGAGTTCAGGAGATCATGGCTACGTATCGTCCGTGTAACATTAGAAAAGGCAGGCCCAGCATTTATCAAGTGGGGCCAGTGGGCTGCGGCAAGACCCGATCTGTTCCCAAGTGATCTATGCCATGAGCTTTCTGAACTTCACACCAAAGCACCAGCACATAGCTTTTCGTATACGAAAAGAGCTATTGAGAAGGCATTTGGTCGCAAGTTGACTGAAATTTTTGATAATTTCGAAGAGGAACCTGTGGCATCTGGCAGTGTAGCTCAAATTCATCAAGCCACTTTGAAGTTCAGATATCCTCGAAAGCAGGTTAAGCCTAAGCTTGTTGCTGTAAAAGTTAGACATCCGGGTGTTGGTGAAGCGATTCGTAGAGATTTTGTATTAATCAATTTATTTGCAAAATTTTCAATGTTCATTCCTACATTGAGATGGTTAAGACTGGATGAAAGCGTACAACAATTTGCTGTATTCATGATGTCTCAAGTAGATCTTGCAAAGGAGGCGGCCAACTTGAGTCGTTTTATCTACAATTTCCGTCATTGGAAGGATGTCTCATTCCCAAAACCTCTGTATCCTCTGGTACATCCAGCTGTTCTGGTGGAAACTTATGAGCATGGAGAAAGTATTCTACATTATATTGATAAGCTCGATGCGCATGAAAGCGCAAGAACTGCACTTGCTCATATTGGGACTCATGCGCTCCTAAAGATGCTCTTGGTATGATTTCTGAATTTATTTGAGCTCCAATTCCAGTGCTTTGACATTTAAAAAAAAAAAAAAAGATTTTAATGATTCACGATAATCCAATATGTTGAGCATGAATGACTCCTTTTTTTTTAATTCTTATTATATATCCTTTCTGGGTTAACGAAATTTTACTTTAAATCCTTACCCAAAAACAAATGCTATAAGGAGTACCAATGTCTACCACATGATTTATGCTTCCATTTAATGGTAATTATGGATTAGTCTATAACATGCTACTCCATAGTGTTTCTACCGAACTCTGACATGTTATTTTACATTTGAATGACTCTTCATTGTGAATTTTTTTTAATTCATCTACATAAACTACCTCTGTACCGTAGTTGCTCTCATATTAGATGCTATTTGTGTAATTATTTTACACCTGAACGAAGTTGTCAAGTTGATTGCCACAACTCTTTAAATTTCAGGTTGACAATTTCATCCATGCAGACATGCATCCAGGAAACATTCTTGTCCGAGAATTACAGAGCAAAACTTCGGGGAAATCATTGTTTAAATCAAGACCTCATGTTGTTTTCCTTGACGTAGGCATGACTGCTGAACTTTCTAAGAAGGACCGAAACAATCTACTTGAATTCTTCAAGGCTGTTGCACTTCGTGATGGTCGCTCTGCTGCTGAGTGCACATTGAAGTTATCTAGCAAACAGAGCTGCCCATATCCAGAGGCATTCATCAAGGTGTGTTGCTTGCATACTGCTGCTTCTGTTGTACATAAAAGAAAACTAGTTTTTTCTTTTGGCGCAAGACATACCTAAGTTTTTATTTTTAACGCTCTAGAGTTTAATGTATATTATGGATAACTAGAGATCCTTCCAGAAATTTTTAGATGTATAGAATGATTTGCCTGGAGTAGAGTTCCAAACATTGGTTACATCCTACGATACATTATTAGGAACTATAAACAAGAGAATGACGTATTATCTTTTGAGTTCCACTAATGATGGTCCAGTTGAACTTCAGAATCACCACTTATATATTGTAGTAACTTTTATGACCATAATATTTTTTTGGTGAAACATTTCTTCACATACCACATGAACTTCCTGGAGGATGGATATTTCCCATTTTGATACGACCATAATTTTTTTTTCTTTTTTTGTATACACACCACATAACTTTCACAAGGATGGATGTTTCCCATTTTGACATGTTCGCATCTTTACATTCATTTCTGTGTGGCCTGATAGTATTTTAGGTTTGCAATATAATTTGCCAATAATGCTTCTCAATCTAAATATATATTTGCAAGTGAAAAAATTTGAAGGTCAAAATTAAGGAAAGGACTTCGATATTGGGTATAGCTAGTTAAGGGTTGCTGAGAAAACCTGGTCAGTAAACTAGACTTCTGAGCAAGTTTTGGTGGAATTTTAATTTAATCGAAGAGATTGCTTTCCATTTTTCAGTTAACTATTCACATAAGAATTAAAGACGCATTTAAATAAATAATCTTCAAGTAGTCCAGGTCATGATTGGGTTGCTAATTCCCAAGGTTAAAAATATCAGTATCGATGGAAATATCTAGGTCTTAAATTTGTGGAAATATCGATGGATATATCGATATCGGTAAATTTAAGAATTATAAAAAATTTAAGAGCAAACGTTTAATACATAAATTTAACAAAAGAATTTAAAAAATTTTACAGTTGTGACAAATTTATATACATACACTTTTTTTTGGAGTTTTTCCCGAAATTCATCGATATTTCCTCGATATCTTTCGATATTTACTCGATATCTTTCGATATTTACTCGATATCTAACGATATTTGGTTTATTTGTGGAAAAAATAAGCGATATCGATATTACAGGCCGATATTTACCGATATTTTTTATTTTTTTAATGAATATTATGGAAATATCGTTTCTACCCAATATCGATATCGGTGACTACAAAAAATGGATATATCGTGGATATATCTGGGAAATATCGGGATATTTTCATCCTTGTTAATTCCTTGATGTCCATAAGCTGAATTTTCTTCTGATGTATCAATTCGATCCTTATAGTTTCTTATATCTGGATAGGAAGTGGACCGGACTTTCAAGTTCTGGGGATTAGATGATGCAGATTACTATCATCCAGCTGACTGCATGCAACAAATGCTTGAACAAGTTAGGCGTCACAAAGTCAACATTGATGGGAATATTTGCACCGTCATAGTAACTACCATGGTATTGGAGGTATGCTCTGGATTTCCATCTAACCTTCTTGCCATTTAAATGCTGCCTTCTGATATTTGGTATTCTTTGTCCCTCTAGTTCACTAAATTTCAAGGACAGGGAGCAAAATTTTCTGCTATGTTGTATTTGCTCATGTTCACTAAATATTGCTGAATAGATTTTTTATGTTTTGAAGTACTTCTAAGCTCGCTAAAAGTTCATCAGATATTTGATTGAGTTTGTAAATCTGCCTAAGTATCAGCAAAATGAATCATTATTTTTATATAAGGATCTGTTAGGTAGCCTTGTAAAGCCTTTTATCAGGCCTTTGCTGGTGTTTGGCAGCCCTAATTTCATTTTTAATCAGCCCGATTAAAAACCCGGTACTTTTAAACAAATCTTGAGAATCACTGTAGCTATGTGGAAGCACCATCTGTATCCCCCCCCCCCCAACTCGGATTCCATTTTTGAACAGTGTTTCTATAAAACACAGGTTAAAATCCCCTTCAGAAAAAAATAATAATAATAATAACAGAACAAAATTAATTTGCGCTCAAATTGCCAAGGCCAAAACTCTACAACCTTGGCATCACCGCCGTCAAACCCATATGGCGTTGAGCCATCATCTGCTCCGCCACTAACTGACCTCTTCCATCAGAGATCAGTTCATTGGCCAAAATAAAAAGTGAAGTTCTCACTCCCTTTAGCTCTGTTCTTATGTTCTTACCTAGCTTTCATTGCGAGTGGCTCCCTCAGCGGATTGGTAGCCATCAGCCGGCTAATTGGGGTGCTGGTGGATCCATCTTAAGCAGGCGAGGTTGTTGAAATCCTCGAGGGTGTGGCCATTGATTTCGGGGCATCATCCCTCTTCGGAGTGGAATGCGACACGGCGGCAAAGTGCAAGGTGGTTGGAGATTATGAAAAGAATGGTGGTGGAGGAGGGAGGACTAAGACATTGGACAGTGGTGGTGGTGGAGAATGGTGTTTTGCCTTTTGTTTTCTCTCTCACACACTACACTTCACTTTATTATCTATTGTAATCTTATGTACCAAACAAACTCCAAAATATTATCCATTGTGTTTCATCTCCTACCAAATAAGTGCAAAATTTTATTTAGCAGACTACCAAACACCAACAAAATCCATTTAACTCACACTCACCCCTAAAACCTTTTCTTGAGGCCCACTTTTCTTATGGGTGCTACCAAACAGGGCCTAATTATTCCTGTGAAGTTTGGTGTCTTAGGGGTAAAGTTGCAACGCCCAGCTGGAAACTATGTTAATATATTTGCCGGTAGAATAACCCTTTTGTTTTCTTATTGTCTTGTTTCAATAAGAGCTAAAACCTCAGCTGATGAATTCATGCCACACCACATAAGCTAAAATAGGTTGTCAACTCACACCACATGATTGCCAAGTACAAGAATACAACAATAGAAGTTTCAGTAGTATTGAGAGGAAAATGCAACTTTGGTGATAGCAACAGAAGAAACTATTCCATTTTCCTTTCATATGAGAAATAATGATTTTATTAATTAATAGAGGACAAGTGCCCACCAAATAAATATTTCAATGACCAACAGTATCAGCATAAAAACGAAATCCTTAAAATCTGTAATCTTGGAGACCCACAAAGCTTACTTTCAATTTCATCCTATCCCATGGATATTCTTTTGATTCCACAAACAGATCAGGTTAGACAAAGGAAAGACTTCTATAGAGAGAACTCAAAGTTCATTTTATCAGAGGACGTGGTAGTTTCTCAACTTCTAAGAAGATGCCAAATTTACAGCATAATCAAGATATTTATTTAGGTTGTGCTTGGATGGAAGGTTTTGAGGCTATGGATATTAAATCCACAACTTAAATTCACTCTACTTGTTTGGGTAAAATAATAGATGAATTTCAAATACATAGCTAAACCATGTTATTTGATATCTATGGATTCTTAATCCGTTCATTTTCAAATCCATTGAATTTCAAATGACTATCCAACCACAACTTTAGTTCTTGCCCATTTCTTCTGTTGTTTTTATTATAGTAGGACTACTTTTACATTTTTGTAATGTTAAATATATGGTTATTGTGAGATTCCTTTTTTTCAAAATTCTTTCTCTACACATAGAAGGGCTTTTATGAATGCACGCCTGTTGCCTAGAAAACTCTTTCCTAATGATACTTGCAAGTTTATTGGTATATTGACGTATTAAAGTGTGTCGAATCCACATGAAATCGTTGAATTACCGATTGCATACTTGATGAAAAAGCTAGCTATGCCTCACAATATCAGGGCATTGAAGGAGTGCATCAAACAATAGAAGTTATACTTAGATAACATTTACTCTTCAACAAAACTCCTAGTAAAGAAAAAATTGGAGTGAAGTTTCACCTTGGTTATACGTTAGTTGGTCTATCATCCTATTATGAAGCAAATTCTGCTTTCAAAGACTTAATTTAAATTCAACCTCATCAAATGAGGTATAAATTTGCTCCAAGATTCAAATTCTACTTCTGCAGCAATATTTCCGTTTGTTGATTCAAGGGTTCACTACTGAACTTGTTCTTCCTCCTTCATCCATTTGTTGTGTGTGAATATGGGTAATGAAGTATACCAAATGCTGTTATATTTTGCTGTAGGGTTGGCAGCGGAAACTTGACCCGGATTACGACCCGATGCAGACCTTGCAAGCACTGCTTTTCAAAGTGGATTTGGCGGACTCGCTCACCTATACAATGGAAGGAGTAATGGCTCCATAAGGTGACTTGTTAAAAAGATACTAATTAGGATACTGTATTTAGCGTCTTATAGCAGGATAATGAGAGGCAAATAAAAGCAATTTTTTTCTGAAATGATATGCTGTTTCACTATATCTTCTATTACCAAACTAGTTGGAACTTGGAAGATCTAATTTTCCATTTTTGCATGCTCAATGCCTCTGAAACTAATGTCAGAAATTCATGGAGAGCAAGAAATAACAAGGAAAATGTACCTTACTTATGCATTTTGTGTAGTTCTATCTCAAAAGCTTCCAAGAATTAAAAACATTATTGAATGCAACGTCGACGAAACGACACTCGAAAATGAAGAAAGTGGACGGAATGTCGTTTCATCAACGCTGCACTCAATGAGGTTTTTAAGCTCCCAAAATCTTTCCTCACATTTCACCTGTATCTCTCCCCAGAAACGCTGGTTATGACATAGTTAATATAGTGATATATTTCAGAAAGTACAGAGTTGTATTAACATGTACTATTATTGTTACCTTCTGTACTGAAATTGTTGTGTCGTACGTGGTAACAATTTACCTGTACCACTTGACACTTAATTCTATTTTATAGGAAATATTCAACTCTTCTTACTTTTCACGTTGACCAAGCAAATCAGAAGTATTTGAATTAGCAATGGCACTGGTTGAGTTTATTCACGAGAAAATTACAAAATGGTTCACAAAATTGATAAAATTTATAAATTGATTCTGTGCAGAAAAAAAAATATTTTTGTGCAGGAAAAAATTATACTTCTGTGCAGATATTGTGAACCAATTTATAAATATAGTCACTTTCTTGAACCATTCTTATAACATGAGAGATGTTCCCTTCCAGTTATTTAAAAAATATATATATTTCCCCCATTAAAAATTAATAACTGCAACGTGGAAAAAAAAATCTTTTTATTTTTTTAAAAGTCCAGTTTTTAAAATAAGTCTCCATTCTCAATACTATTTACACGAATCTGCATGATAGTTGAAATTTACAGTAAACAAAACAATAAAATTTAAAATGTATTGCAAACAGAAAGAAATGTGAAATCCGGTAGTTCTCTTTCGTCCCGCATTGACTTGGTGAGTAATGTTACTGCATAGCTCAGATACTAATATATTTTTTTAAAAATCATCCATGGGCATATTGATTTTTATTTTTTCAAAAAAAAAAAAAAGAAATAAAAATTGCTTGCCATTATATCTAAAGTATTAAAATTATCAAATACAAATGCTACAAATTACTACTCCCCGCGTCTAGGGATGACAATGGGGCGAGTTCAAACCCGGACCCGCCACGAACCCGCCCCGTACGGGCCGGGTAAAAACCCGGTCAAACGGGTCGCGGAGCGGGTTTGGACCCGTTTGACCAAAAACCCGTCGGGTTTGGGACGGGTCTTGGTATTAGATGGATCCGCCCCGAACCCGCCCTGTATATATATATACACATATATTAATTAAATATATATAGTTAAATAAATATATTATATTATATATATATAATTAAATATATAAAAATTAGACTATTAATTAATATATTTATTAAATTATTAGATTATATATGTGCATAAAGTCTTGAGCAAAAATTGTACAAATTAGAATTTTATTATTATTTTAATTTCAATGAATAATATATTTGTGATTTTAAATATTTAAATTTAATAAGTTGAAATTTGAAGTGGATTATTTTGCATATTTATTATTGTTTAAATCATTCATATGCATATTGATGTTATATTTTGTGTAATGCATTTGATGTGTATGATAAAAATAAAATAAAATAATAGGCGGGTAGATGGATCGGGGCGGATAAAACCGGCCGGGTTCGTGGGACGGGGCGTAGCGGGTCCAACTCCAAATTGAAACAGGGCGAGGCGGATCTCGGGTCCTAAAAATTCTTGGCGGGGCGGATCCTGAGACAGGCCAAACCTGCCCTAGACCCGCCCGTTGCCATCCCTACCCGCATCAGACGAACTTGCATCAAACTTTTAGGCACATTATCGAAAACACTGACTTCATGTCAAGTTGATAAAACCTTTTTAAGGGAAGTTGATTTCATTTTGGGATGGACCTTATCTAGAAGCCGTAACTGAATATATCTGTTAAAAGACTACACCTTGGCACAATGAAAGCAGAAACTTCAGAAAAGCTCTCTAGCTTTTGAAAAAAATCTATTTTAAAAGCAGTTTTGTAGAGTTTCAAAATAGACACTTAATCTGCCAGCGCATGTACCAAAACAAAGCTTGCTAATTTGGATAAAAGATAACACCACATTCCCAAAAATTCGATACAAATACACCTGTACCTGTTGCCTGTATCATCAATAACCCAACGGCCTCTCAAAATGTGAAACAAAAAAAGAGAAACAGAAGTCGATTGGTGTAAAGAAGACAATTTGCATCGATCAAGAACATGACAGTTTACACAAGCCTCATTTCCATGACGTCATAACATTTGCCTGAGCATGTTGCTCTCAAACTTACCGATCAAGCTTGAGCAGACTACGTTTTAGTAATTCAACCATCAATTCTCTCAAAGAAATACAAGTATCCCATGTCGGTAGGTGGATTCTTAGAAACTGCAACTTTATCATCGTTGAAGATCACCCACCCACCATTTTTGTAGATATGAGCAACATAATGCCCACAATGTGTAGATGTCCCAATGTGGCTAACTAATCCAATCAGCCGATATCCTGAACAGGTCACAAAAAAAATTTAGCACAGCAAGATATGCTAACTCGTCTAATATGCAATGTATAACCAGTAATTTTGACCATCATAAACAAAATGCATAATTTCAAAATCACAAATCACGTGTCTGAAACATCAATTTCTTATGCAACTTCAAAATTTAGAGATACTGTAAGTGTTCAGCGGAGCAGTGGCATGATTATGCAAATAAGACATGAATTAAATAATAATGAGTTGAACATCAACACAGCAGCAATCTGATTCAATTGAAATGCAGCAGCAGCCAAAAAATACAATAAATTCTTTAGGGAGTTCAAAGAACCTACTTCCTTGACCATCAGGCAAAGAAGCATCAACCACATTTCCACTACTACTAGGTGTAGTATCCATATTTGACGTACTAGGAGGATTAAATATCCATTCAGTAGCTTTTTCAATATCACCATCCTGTAAAGAATCAAGTATTGGTTATTACAACTCCAACATTCTACTTGACAACCAACAATTCTCATTAAAGAAAAAAGACATAACAAAATGATAACAATGTCTAGTATTAAGTACATTACCGATGCCTGTAGAGCCTTACGAGCAATTTCTTCCTCAAAACCAAATGATAATAAAGTCTCAACTTTTGATGGATCGACAGCTGGAGAACTCTTACGTGCTTTTGCGATTGGTTCATCAATATCTAGGGGGAAGAAGATTATCAAGTGATGTCCATAAACCAAGAAGAGCATAAATCAAACTAGTCTTCCAATCCTAACATGGAATACCTGGGTCACTCTGGTGGTTAAGTACCCAATTCATAGCTTCTTCCACACCAGCATTGAAGGTATTTATAGCAGCTTTTTGGCAATGAAGATATTGAAATCCCATAGACACGAGCTGGTTAACAATATCCTCTTTGGCATTTATCCCACCATCCTCAGCAGCTGAACAAAGATAAGAAGCAAAATATCAATCTTTCGGACCCATGCTTGGGAGGTTTTTTTTTTTTGGTTTGGGGGGGGGGGGGGGGGGGGGGGGGGGAGGTGTGACAGAAATAATATAACAAGTTGGGGAGCTCCATCCAGATGGTTCATTAAGATACATTACAACATTAATTATGTCACCAATAGGTAAAATCATCAACCAGTAACACAAACAAAAGGTGTCATACAGAAGAGTCGTCAAAGGTAAGAGGTTCGACATGGGGAAAAAATTATCCCCCTGTGGCTTGAAACAATTTTCATTCTGACCTAGGTCAGCACCACAACGTTCATTTCTAAAGAGCCAATCAAGAGCACATCTGATATACTCCCTCCATATCAGATGTGCTCTTGATTGTTTGCCCTTCTAAACTAAGTAGAGTTTAATAAATAAATGTAAATTAGTATGAATAAAATAATAACATGAGATGTAAATATAATAGTGTGGGGAGGATATAATTGCAAAACATAATGTTGTTTTATTGAGATCATGAAAATATTGATTGCGCAAGAGGCAGGACATTTTGGGAAGTAGCACACAAGTATGGGGCAAAGGTAGCAGTAGCATATATATATACACAACTCTCACTGTCCCCACAGACTTTTCAGGCTTCCACCTTTGACTTCACACACTTCCAAAAAATGTGTAATGATTAGTGTATTGAGGGTGATGTGTTAAGTCATACTATTAAATTAATGAAATTAGTTGGATTGAGTGTAAAAAGTAATGGCATTTAGTGTAAATATGTGAATACTGTAAGGATGAAGTTAAGTAGGGATTTCCATTTATAGGGTGTGGGTGTGCAGAGTATTTGGGGATGAACGGGAAAAAAAAATTGTACAAAGTGCTAGGGAATGGAGGGAGTGTATATATATAGATATGTATGTATATCAGTATTGTCTGAGAATAGCAGCAATATTGTTATTAGATTAACAAAACAAAACATTTGAGGTAGCAGATATCAAATACCCCCTGTCCCCCAATTTTATTCCTATTGGAACGGACACGGGTTTTTAAAAAATGAGATAAAGTAAGAGTATTATGGGGTTATTGTGGGGTCCATTTATAAATAAAGTGATTGCTTGTGAGGGTTATAATATAGAAATGTTTTCTAAAACGAGAATAGGAATAGTTTTGGGAATGGACAAAAAGAATGTGGGAATAGATTTACAGGCCGGAAGGAGTAACATTATTTAAGAATACAAGTCGAACCAAAAATGACATAATTTTAAAGTACTATGCAGCAAATGCCTGGGTAATATAACTATGTAAGAACCTAATCCAACAGCAACCAAATTCCAATATTTTGGAGAGCATTAAAAAAAGAAAATAAAGAGCATATACCACCATCTGGTAACAATTCCTCTCCTGGTTGAAGACCTTTGCTGCGCATATTGCTGATGTCAATGGTCTCAGGAACATCTATATAGACATCTAAAGGACAAAAAGAGGAATCCAGGAATATGTATCATTAAATCAATATCCCTATAAATTGCTTCTTAAAATAGAAAAAGCTTAGGTGAGTATGCACCAAGTTTTTTTGGGACCCAACCCTCCTCCAAGAGGAATTTTCTCATGTGCAACACTAGATAATCAGGAAACGAAGTCAGGCCTGTAGTCCTTCAACAACAAAAAAATTTAAGTTAGATGTGGTAAATGAAGAGAAAAAAGTTAATATTTGGCATAAAGTCATCTTAGTGCTTTCATCTTCTCAGCACACAGGGAGTATCCAACCCTCTGTATTCATGTCATGGGGGACGAGAGAAAAACCCAAGTTCTATTCCTTGATTTCTCAGGAAGGCAACACTGTGAGGAAGAGAGCACTCACTTTATTGCAGTTGTCTTGGATTTTAATGCACTGCTATAGAAATCATGCAACTCTTCAGGAGCAGCAAAGCAATCCAAGCAGTCCATCAAAGGTACTCTTGGGCGAACAATTTCATCAGAAGACCTGTTGCAGCAGATACGTTAAGCAAAAGATGGAACAAAATAAACACATACAAAGATGAGGGGGTTACAACTCACAGTTCTTCCCCCTTTGCATCCTTCTCAGCTTTTAGTTTCTTGAAATCTTCTAATTCTTCTGATGTAACCAAAAAGCAGTGGTGATTAGAATAAAGATTATGCTATTAGGCTTGTAAATTGTAATAATGGTAAGGTGAAGTGAACTCACTTTTGTTAATAGCTTTGTGGAGTGGAATATTCAGAGATAGAATGTAGTCATATCTTTTATTGTAGGCAACTCTGCCAGAGGGGCACTGCAATCGCTCTTCAACACCAAACTTAAAACTTCTTGAGGGATCCAAGCTGGGATTTCCTGGGTTGCTCCGCTCGACTTGATCAAGAAGATGCAAAAAGAACTCTAAAGCATCCTACATAAGAGTAAGACTTTCTCTTCAATCATCAACCATAAAATGAACAAATGCAAGGTAAAAGGAAGTGAAGAGACTTGAATGGATATCAAATATAATAGAAGGCTCCTCATCCAAAGCTATAACATATATAAGCTACACAGCATAAGCAGTTGTTAGCCAACTACACAGGAGAGACATAAAGCCACTATCCTGTTTTGTTCCAAACTTCCAATGAAATGTTCAAGCATTTAGCTATAAAGACCTTCAGATTCCCAATAAAGTTGGAAATACAGGTTACTCAACAAAAATTATTGAAACACCATTCTATAAAATGTCGGTCAAGAAAACTATAAAATTAACCCAGAACATGGTGTACTCATTAGTCCAGCAGTTCAAAGCTGATTTACTTGTTAAAAACAAAACAACCTTGTAAACATACCTGTTGTCTCATAGTCGAAAATTCAGGATGATTTGCAGCAATTACGGACTTGAACATACGAGGAGGAATTCCTTCTTGTTTCTGAAAGTTGCAGACCAGGCGAACACTTGAATAAAGGGCGATAATGCATTTTACAGAAGCAGTGCAACAGGCATCTTAAAGCAATAGTAATACTTTAATCAACTTCAGTGTAGCAATAATGTTACTAGTTTCACTAAATAAAGTTATCAACGATTTTTATGTCCTTACTGGATCTTGAATACATTGATTATACATCGATAATAGTGAATATCTGGAACTGATAATAAACTATTATGAATGGATACAAATGAACAGGTGCTTACAGCAGTTAATGTGTTCTGTGCCGTGTCTCCTGCAGCATCTTTCTGGAAGGAGAAAATAAGGTTATCTGCAGCAACAGAGAAAGGAAAAAGAAAGAATACCAAATAAAATGAACTGAATTACCTTAGTAGCTGGAATGGAATATTTACCAGACAGCAATCCATGAGCCAGCTTTGTTCTGTGTAGAAAAGGCACTCACCCATTAATGTGGCAAAAAAGAATAACAATATATGTACTTCTCCAGTAATTTCCTGTGTCATACTTGTTGAATCCGTCAACAGCAATGATGTTTAACATCTTATGAGAGTGACATTTATGCCATAAAAAGGTCTTCCTTCAATAGAAAGATACTGTAGTAACTAATATCACATGAAAAATGGCAATAAAATACAACTCTTTCACTCTAAAAAAATTGCTGCTCACTTATATGGGAAATACTTTATTAAATATATGATCTATAAAGATAAGGGTATACTTACAGTTGTGTATTCAAGTCTACAGTTGGATCAGCTGGGGCTGAATTAAAAGCCACTTTCAAACTTTTGTCCAAATAATATCTAGAGGGAAACAAATTCAACAAAAGGATAAGTCCTACGAATAAAGAGATGTTAACAATGGCTCAATGTTGAAAGTTAATTACTATCTGATAGCTACAGTGTAGTACTAGTAACTGACCTTGAACAGAAGCCTCGGGTGGAGAACACTACTTGCATAGTCGCAGCCAAGTAACAACTGCAAGACAACAAATTAAGAAAAAAGATGACAGAAACAACACGGAACTACATTGATCTAACTAAAGATAGTTAAGAACCTGTTGCCAAGATTTACAAGTCCAGTATAACCTGGTCCAAAAAGTGGTTCAGCATCCTGTCCACTCTCTTGAATGCGATTCCAGTCAAAATTGGTGTTTTGATCAAGTTCTCTCTCAGCAGTTGTCATTTCAGTCTTAAAATATTAAAAAGAACAATTTCATGATCAGAAAAGGCGTTTTCGGAAGAACAGAATAAAAGCCCTGTTCTAACAGAATAAAACCCCTGTTCTATGGAGTTAGCAAATTATGGGATGACCAACAATGCATGCAAGTTGTTGCATAAGGATATCTAATGATAGAAAAAAGTTGAATGAAAACATATGCAGCTTATTATTTACTTCCATCATATTCGCATCAGCTTACCTTTTGCAGGGACGAGAAGTCAATACCAAAATGTTGCAGATGCTGTGCTAGAAGTGGATCCATAACAATTGCATCCTCGTCATAAGAGTAAACATCTGAGCTGCCCAATTTTGAAAGTCATGATTATACATGAAAATACAAATACAGCAATTAACCTGGTTTGAATCATAAAATGGAAGGCCAGTGACTAATATTTCACACTTCAACTCCATTACGGCATGTTTGGTTTACCAACATTTTCAGTCAGACTAACTTGTCTATTTAGTATTTAAAAACATGAAATTAACAATAAATAACAATAAATCCATTATCTACTATGCAAAAAAAATATCATTATTACTTTAAGAAGAACCAACATAACTACAATTGTGAGAGGCATATCGACATATATAATTATAAGCTCCCCAAAGACCACCATACCCATCTATCTTCAACATAAAACTCATTAGTAGTAGCAAATTCTACACATCTATTTCTATCCACAATCTTATTAATCATATGATACTATGTGACAGCAAGAGACTGGATTTTCTAAAATCTGGTATCACATACAAAACATCACCATGAATTGATAATAAATTCCAACACTATTGACTCATCCTACCTATTGCACCCATAAACAAAATGCATTAGTCACATTTATGCTAGAAGTATTTCATAATGGCTTTTGCATGCCGCTGACTGTATTCTCAAAGAAAATATACCATAAGCTATACAACATAATCAATACCAGGAGATAAAAGCATGAATCAATAAGCAGGTAGAAAAGGGAGAAAATGCTGGTACTACCTGCTGCTTCTAAATCAGCAGTTATAGTTCCAAGCTTCACAGCAAGAGGATATCCGGTGACATTGTAATGATTAACTGCATGGTCATTGCCCCCACTTCCATCCCAATTTCTTCTACCACAGAGGATTGATCCGTCTGTTAGGTTCAACCAAAGATTGTCAGTTTTATCACAATTCTCACACTTCCAACCAGATGGTGGAACAATGACCCCATTGTCAAACTGTTTTAATTCCATGGCATGTTTACTGATGATTTTTGCATCAGCAGTCCATGCAGCAACTTGTTCTTTCTTTTCAGCACCAGCATTCATAATGACTGCATCTACTGCTAACCTGACCTGCAAGATCAATAAAAGTTACAACATTTGGGAGAGAATACTAAGTCTTCAGTACAAAATTGTCATTCGCCTTCTTACACTTATCAAATATAGTTTACAGATATAATACCTTCTCTGGCAACTCCACTGATGGAAAAGGAAGGGTAATATAATCTGGTAAAATGACTATTTTGTAACTCTGTTCATATTCCGGGTCATTGTCATCAAATCCTCCTTCAACACCTACAAACCCCCAAAAAAGTGCCAATTAGCAGAAGATCTTCACAAAGAATCTCCAGTTACATGTAACAAAACCTTAAGTATAGACAAAAACAAATAAGGTTCACCACATGCATGCAATTGAAGCATTTAGCAGAGATATAAAGAGTAAGAAGCATAATATAGTTGAGAGCTAAACAGAGAATCAGCCATACATTCTAAAATATCCTATCTCCTTAATTTGGATATACACAGAACATGGAAGAATATACAAGTGAACTAGTATTTTGGCAGCAGATGGATTGTTAGAAAACATTGAGTCCCTCCATTTCACTATTGGATGCAAAACAAGCTACTAGTAACATAATAAGGGTTTTTATTGTAAAACATGATGGTAGGGGATAATTAACTTGCAGATGAAGCTAAACTAGATAACATGGGCAAATTAGAGGCTGTTCATTTAAATTAAAAAGAAAAGAAAATCGAAAGAGAGACACAAGTCATAAATCAACAAAAACTTAATTGTACCAAATATGAAGTATTCCAAGAGTCTAAGATTCCTACTCGCTCATTACCTATGGCTAGAAGTGTTGGTTTCTTCGATGGTCGATCTTCTGAAACCAGCTTTTGAGTCTCTTTGATGTGCAGATAAACAGGATTTCCAGACTTCTCATAGTTCCAATTAACAAACTCCTTGCCAAAAGCAAGAAATGAATTCATATCTACAAACAGGCCACCTTCTGATTTCTGATAAAAGTAAATAGAAATGTGGTTAGATAACAAACTTGGAGGAAATCAACGTAGGACTGAATTCACAACAAACTCTTCCACCGTAAAGCATTATATTGAAAGAATAGCTAATAAAATAACACTTGAGCAACAATTTCGCCACACAAAGAATATTCCAGACTAGGTACAAAGTTAGACAACGTAAATTTATTAAACCCTCGCCATTTGATAAACCCTAACTGGCAAAAAAAATCATAAAGCAGAAACAAAGACAGGAAGCACGCAAACATTCCGAAGACGAAACAGACATGTCGCCACTGCGTTTAACAATATATACATTAACAAACGCGCCAATTGATATCCATATCTGTTGTTACATCAAGCTTTAGAGTCTAATCAGAGCAAATAAATACCGGAGTCTCGAACGAAATGCAGCATTCCTGCTTGTAGATGCGATTGGTGGGCTCAGGAATTCGAACTCGAGAGAGATTCGATCGGAGCAGCTCCATCGGTTATTTTTCCTACTGAAGAAAGAGCTATCGAACTGCAGTTTCTCGCTTCACCAGAAACTGAATGCTTGATTCTGTTGTATTTTAAAATAGAGACGTATAGGTGTGTATATATATTTGCCCTAAGTATCTGGTAGAGTGAGGATGAAGAAAAAGGAAAGCGGAAGGGTTTTTGGAGTGTGTTTGTTTGGGGCAGTTTTCTGAGCTATGGGCGACCGGCTAAAATGGTTACACTAGGCAATGGCGTGTTAACTTAAACGCGACTTCAATGAGACTTCAATTTTAAAAAAAAAACTAAGTAAAATATGCCCTTTGTTTTTTATGTAAAATTCAAGGTGGAAATGTTATTTGGCAATTGGCAATTGGCAATTGGCAATTATCAGGCGATCCATCGAATGCCGCCCAGTGTCCAGATCTATAGTACACAGATTCTTCTAAAAATATTATAATGCAATATCGGAT
Source organism: Prunella vulgaris (assembly GCA_026898435.1). Lineage (NCBI taxonomy): Eukaryota > Viridiplantae > Streptophyta > Magnoliopsida > Lamiales > Lamiaceae > Prunella > Prunella vulgaris. The sequence continues at coordinate 9,826 of JAPKLY010000007.1, read as the reverse complement.
TTACACTCGCACCCTAAAGGGGGTAAGATTCTTGGATTCTCGTGTCGGATTCTCCACGTGGCGAATCCATCTGCCACGTGGCGAATCCAGCTAACGGATTTTTGAATCCACTGCACGAATCCTATTTATAAGCATTAAATATATTATTTAAATTGAATTTTATTATTTCGTATAAGTTAAATTGATAGTGTGACACCTGTTTTAGATTGAATTTACTACTATAATTTATGTATTGAACTAATGTAACTTGAATTGATATTTTTTTTACATAATTATATTATATTATTGAATATACTCAAATTTTAGGTGATAAAAAATATAAATGATTTATAATTGGTTTATAAAATTTTATATAAAATATATATTTTTAGATATTATATATAATAAAATATATATAAATAGACGTATCCTTAACGAATCGCACCCTAAATTTTTTAAAAACTCGTATCCCCGAACTCGTATCGTATCACACCCGCATCTGCGTATCCGCACCCGTGCAACATAGGTCCAAATTGTTTAGGAATTTTATTTTATTTTATGTCAAAAAAATTATGTTTTATATTAAAATATAATTAATAATTAAATACATTTTTCGTAAAAAAAAACAAGTCAAAAAATACCAAAACTATTACCATATATACGAGATGTTCAACAATTAAATGAAATGCAAATATAGCAAAATATACGAATAAATTGACATCAAGTTAAGTGGTTCAATTAAGGCGAACTTAAAAAAATAAAGGTTGTTAATCTCTAGAAACATGACCTCCACCGTCGGATTCAAACTCATCATCAATGTTTTTTCTCATCGGATCATGCTTCTCAAGTTCTCTAAGTTAGGTACTTTTTCGAAAAAATCTTTCAATTTAAATTATTTAAAGAAAAATTTAAAACTGCCTAAGTGAAATCGAGCATTTTTTTGAGAAACACTTATCGATTTAATTATTATTTAAAAAATGTAAAAATTATCTATAGCTTAGGTGGTGCCAAAGCCGCCTAACCAGTTCAAAATATCGTCTCTATCTTTTTTAACCGATTTAAGTTAATCGTAGGCGGTCGGGTGCCGTCATGAGTCTAGACCACTCTCATTTGTATCCCTAATAAAATTACATCAATTTTTGATATTTTTAATTAAAAAACTATTATAATTTATTTATATTCTTATAATAATATTAAAAATTTGTTCCATCAATTCTCCTAATAACAAAATATGATCCCACCAAATATTCCATGTTGTCAGCAACATGAGATAAAAAGCTTTTTGGTTCTATAATTTATTAATATCCATTTTTTACTTTAAAATGATTTACTTTTAAATTTTGGTATAATAATTTATTAGATTGTCCAATTTTGATCTCATTTAAACCGAAAATGAAAAGGATATTGCTTTTTTAATGCAACTCAATACTAGTCAGATTTGGAGCTTTCTGGTAATCATGTTGATGTGATCGTCAAATAATTATTTTTTTCATTTTGCATTTTATTTATTTATTTCATATTATTAAAATGCTAATAAAATTAATAAAACCAAATTAAATTAATTAAACTAAATTCAACCGAAATGTGTGTCGTGCTCGTGCATGGCAAAAAGATGTTATTTTTTAGTTGAAAAATAATTAAATTGAATAAGTCGGGAATTATGAGATCAAAATTGAAGAGTAAAAAGTTTTGGAACCAAAAGTTACCTTTCATAGTTTTTGAAAAATATAATTTTAAAAATTATTTTGTAGACATCATGTAATTATCCCACAACCCAATGTCATTCAATGCACTCTCACTGCCACGCCCGAGAAAGGGGCTAACATGTTCATTTGTTGGGTAATATTTAATTTGTGGGGATTATTAAACTTAGAATTAGAAAATCATTCTTTTTTTTTTAAATTTCATCATATTCATTGTACAGTCTTTTACATTTTAATTTTATTTTATATTTTTTAGTTATTAGTTGCCAATCTATATTAATATAAAATTGATAAAATAATTTTTTGCTCTATTGATCCTTACTTGTGTTGATGCAATAATCTAATCCAGATGATTAAGGAAGTAATCAGTGGAATACCGGATGACGTGTCCCAAAACAACTAATCAAACATGATGATTATGGGCAAAGTTCAAGAAGATCAATACGAGAAAAGAAGAATCGTCAAACAAGCAAGAAATGGCCGAGCAGCAGTGCAAAGAGGAAGGGGCGAGCAGCTCACCTGCTCGCCCAACCCCCTTCCTAGCTCACCTGCTCGCCTATTTGCTCATAATAGGCGAGCAGGCCTTGTAAATCTCATAACTGGCGAGCAGCTCACCTGCTCGCCCAAGGTGCTGGTCGCCAGGGTTGGAGTGCTGCTCGCCTGATTTGAAGAAGATCACCTAGATCACATTTTCATCATTTTCAGCCAATTTTCTTGTGTAATTATCTTGTTTAGGCGGTTAGGGACACGTGTAAGCTTCAAAATAAGCGTGGCAAAGCGTGTGTCACCACCTGCTTATGTATTTGCCTATAAATAGGCCACCATTTTCATAATAATATGAGTTTTCTTAGCCTCAGCGAAGCTCTGCCGAAATCTTCGTGCAATCAAACACTTTGCAGTTTCGATAATCTGATTTCGAATGATTGTTAGTGAAATCGCATTCGTTAGCCACATAAATGCTTCTGTTGCGGAGATTTCATTAACAATTTGGCGCTAGAGGAAGGGTACCGAACCTCCGGTTGCTGGAATTTGCAAGATTTTGGACTGGAAACTGCAAAATTTGGATTTTGGATGAAGATTGGCCACCTGTTCGCTTGAAGATATACACATGCTCGCTTGAATACTTGAAGATATACACCTGCTCGCTTGAATACTCGAAGATATACACCTGATCGCTTGAAGGCTTGAAGAAAACTCACCTGGTCACCTGATTGCCCACCTGGTCGCCTATTTCTTCACCTGATCGTCTGCTCTCACCTGTTCGCCTGGTGCCACCTGGTCGCCTGTTTTACCTGCTCAGTTTACATACCAGCTCAGCTGTTCGCCAGAACTGCTGGTCGCCTGCTTTCAACTGCTCGCCTATTTGTGTGTCCACCTGCACAACAATTTAACCTGCTTTGTGGAAAGGAGCTGACATTACGTAAAATGTCGAGGGAAGTTTCACAACCAAGGATGACATCTCACGGGAGGAATCATGACCAGCCCAATCAGAGGACCCCAGCACCTGAGCATTCCACAGCAGTTCAAGGTGTCGCAGGAACTCAACAACAAGCTGAACCAACTGGAGTCCCGGCAGCTCAAGTGGGATAGAACTACATGCAAGGGCTATCTGAACTGCTCCCATTCCTGCAGAACACAGAAGACATTTCACGTGTGACGGCTCTCTGTAGAGTGCTAAAAGAACAACAACAAGGTGCAGCCGGACCCTCTGGTACTCACCCTGATCAGAGGCTCGTTCTTCAATGGGTCGATCAGCGTCTACAAGAGACCGAGGCTGACAGCGAACAAAGAAGAAGACGTGAGGAGCGTGGAAAGTAGAAGGTGACAGATCGTCTAGGACCAAGGATGGAGGATCGTTTGGGCCCACAAGGAGCAGACCGTTTGGGCCCACAAAGAGAAAGAGCACGAAGCATGATGGACGAGTCTAGTCAGGGAACTCCCCAAAGTAGGCCTATTGAACGACGGGAGTACAGGTCACAGGGCCCGCCCGTGACGACCTATCGACCCCCTAGTAGAGCTCCAGAAGCAGATAATAGGAGACCAGATAGAGCACCGGAGATAGACCAAGGGAGACCCAATAGAGCACCCGAGGCAGATCAAGGAAGACAGCATGCGGTTCGAGAAAGATTACTTTGGCCGGCGGCAGAGAGACTTGGTGTTGGTCCCGAAACGAGTTAAATCAGTGTATGGGGGGGGG
>JAPKLY010000006.1:3421359-3592120 GCA_026898435.1 Prunella vulgaris | reverse complement strand
GTCTAAATCTACTATTCATGGAAACGAAAGAAAAGAATTAATACTCTGATCTACTGTTGCGAAACGAAAAAGAACAATAAATAAAATAAAATTCCTAACTCTACTGAAGTTTTTCGAAAGAAAAGAAAAAAAAAAAAAAACCCTCGACTAATGACAAAAAAATCTACTTCCCTTCTGTCTTCTCTCTGATGGAATATATATACACATCTAATTATCTCACGGATCCTGTATACCTCAGTGGGCCAAATATATTAAAAAGAAGTTTTTGGGCCTTGACATAAGAATTGGGAACTTGGGCCCAAATTAATTACCAGTAACAAGGACAGCAGAGGCGGTCACGGGCTCGGATGGAGTGCTGATCGGCGGCAAGACTGAGAGAAATTCGACACGAACAAGGCTACGGCGTGAGTTGCGAAATCCGGCGAAATGCAGCGGCTAGGAGTGGTCTCCGGTGAGATTCTGGAATCAGAGCGGCTTCCATGGCTGTTTTGGTTGACGACTGTTGAGAGACCGGCTGTGTTGGCGAACGGCAGGGCGATTCGCGACGGCTTGTGTGCGAACGGAGGAGAAACAGGGACTCCAGCGTCTTGCGATTGACGAAGTGCGACGGCGAGCAGCAGTGTGGTGGTTAAAGGCGACGGCCATTTCAGTTTCTTCAGCGTCGATTTCCAGTTTCAGATCATAGGTGAGTGGGTTGAGATTTGCCATGAGCAGCTGTAGAGTGTGGTTTATGGTTGTGGTGTTGAGTGTGTGGGTGTGCTGTTGGCAGAGTAAATAGAGGCGGTTATTTTGTTGCGGACGGAATTGATTAAGATGATTGCAGAGCTTTGTTGTAACTGTTAATGGCAGCAGGCGTGGGTCCCATCTCCCTTTTAATCATTCACATTTGTAATCCTGCACAACTTCAAAATTGAATTAATAATTTCACAATTTAATTATAAATTCACCTTAATTTCTATCAAATTGCAACACTTGTACCTCTTTTCGACAATTAAGCTCAAATTCTCAAATTAGTGTAAATCATGCACGAAATCTAATCAAAATTGGCAATTAAAGCACATTAAATTCGAGCAATTTTCACACCAATCACACGGGTACGATGAGAATTATTATTTAACATATTTGATCACATATTTTTTTTATCCTTTTTTTTTAGCATATTTGTCTCACTCATTAAAAAGAATAGCACATATGGTTCCATAAGAATTTGTATTAAACAGATTTGGCCCCACATTAATTCATTAGTTTTAATGAAAAAATCTTTTGGGACCATTTATGTTAAAATAAAAAAAAACTAAATTCATGAGCACAAATTCTCATGGGACCAAACGTGCTATTTACCCATATTTAATATTACCTCCACTAGCTACTTAAAAAAATTGAAGTGTGTGAGTGTAAAGTTAAATACTCCCTCCGTTCACGAATCATTTTCCCATTTTATTGTGGGCACGGGATTTAATGAAAAGTAGTATTATATTGAAATGATAGATAAGTAATAGAAAACTAAGATTATTGTGGGGTCCAAAATTTTATTGTGAGTGTGGGTTATTTCCAAATAAAGAAATAGAAAAAAAATTTGTGGACAAACAAAAAAGGAAAATGAAAAATAATTTGATGAAATAGAGAATAATAAAATATAAAAAATGTACTTTATTAATCGTCGTGAGTGAGTTCTTTCCTATTTTAAAGTTGAGACGTCGGGTATGAAAATTATCTTGGGAGGAGTATAATTAATTTGAGGTATTGAAATCAAAGTTGACAGGCAACTTGGGCATCCATCACTAATTAATTAATGCCTAATTTATGATTATGTTTTTGTGTGGTGGTCAATATATATTCTGAATTTGTTGTTTGTGTGATTCCGGTGTTGATGTCATATATGTGCCAATTAGGGGTGGCATACCGTACCGTACCGTACCGCCCATATCGTATACCGTACCGAAATTTTCGGTATGCATTTTTGCATACCAATACCGTACCAAAATTTTCGGTATACCGGATTTCGGTATACCAAAAATGCATACCGTATACCGTACCGAAAATTTCGGTATACCGTACCGTACCGATATTTCGATATATACCGATCTATACCGAAATACCGGTCCATACCGAAATACCGACTATGTCGGTATACCGCCCATACCGGTATATACCGTCATACCGGTCCATACCGAATAATTTAAGTATAATTTTAATTAAATAAAATAAAATTTAATATTAAATTTTAATATTAAATTACAAAAATGGTATATACCGGTATACCGAGATACCGAAATATTTTTGGTATACCGGTTTATACCGAAAATATTTCGGTATTTCGGTATATACCGGTATACTGAAAATTTTAAAATTCTATACCGATACCGTACCGAAAATATCGGTATGGTATCATATCGTACCGAAATTTTCGGTATACCGAAATTTTCGATAAATTCGGTATTTTTCGGTATGGTAAGTACGGTATACCGGTATTTTCGGTATTTGCTCCACCCCTAGTGCCAATCTTAATTTAGCCGATTAATATATAATATAATTGCTTCTTGCATACCACAAATGTGAGTTTTTGTGGTCGCGCGGTTGTTCATGATCTGCGTCTATTATGGTTTTTGGGCCCAAAATATGACATTTTAGTCCGCTAATTTACTGGGATATAAAATCAGCAATGGGTGCTGGAGAATAAAACGATGGCGTATGGATAACTATTTCTCCTTTTTAACTCATTATCACGGTAGGTAGAAAAATTATGACTTGATCAAAATTTGAAGAATAAAGAAAATATATTAATTATACGTCAGCGTTTTACTCCCCAGCACTATTTGCTGGTTTTATTGCCCAGCAGAGGATCCATTCTCAACTTACTGACCTCGACAAGAAAAATTCCCATCATAAAATTTTAATAATTTATCTAAGGGGACGCTCAGTAAAAAAAAAAATTCAATGGTAATAAATTAAAAATAAAATATACACATAATAATTATTATATGTAATTAGAATAAATGAGGTAAATAACATTGTTTATTCTTTTAAATAAGGTAATCATCACCCAATTTGATTCTCTCCATCTCACCTTATAATCATCCTCCTCAATCAATCCTCGATACCACAATCAACAATAACATTCTTTTTTTTGTCAATTTTTTCGAAATTGGAGCACAACATTAGTGATATAAACACCATGAACATAAACTCTCATTCAACATATATAAGGGTAAATGAGGGAAATGAAATTTCATTTTCATTACCATTGAAAAATTTGAAACAAGCGCCCCGCCCCAAGTTTTTTTTTTTTTTTCTTTTGCTGCTATTTCCAGCTAGATTAATTGCTATATATAGCGACTTTGACCGGGGTTCATTCAGTAGGATTCTCGTCACAAAAGAAACAAGGGTATATATATATATATATATATATATGATCAAATGCTTTAACTTATAATTAGAGAATTGCCAGCTTAATACTAGCTAATTTTTTAGCTTATATATATATATATATATATATTTATGTACATGCATTTCTTGTGTATGTTTGAGTTACGGCAATACATTTGGAAGCTGTTATAGAGCTTAATTTGAATTAAGAACTAGCTAGGTTTTAATTATTGGGTGGACAATCATCCAATTAAGAACTAGCTAAATGTACAAGATATTTATATAGAGTATTTAATTAATTAGAGAAATACTTTGGTAAATAAAATCTGAAACTGCCAACGATATGCATTAAATTTTGCCACATATATATATATATATATGGTATGTCTTTGCTCTTTATATAACTCTGATCTTTGAAATGATGAATATGTTCCCTACCAACCCTCAATAACTAAGTACAATTAATTAATAATAATTTTAAAGTATGATCATACCATATTATATATATATTACCTGGAAAGAAGCTGCTAAAGTACAATTAATGTACCTAAAATGAGCAGGGAACTATTATTCATTTCTTGAAATAAAATTTCACTTGGACGTTAAATTGTTATTAAAATATAATTTATAAACTATATATATATATATATATATGTTGTGAAATTGTCCGGAGATTGAATCGAGCTCAATAAGACTTCAAGGATTTCAGAGCAATTGAAAGAACTTGCCGGATGAACACACTCAATAGAAATAATCAGGAAATCAAAAGAACAAGCAATTTACGTGGTTCGATCAAATTGATCTACGTCCACGGATGGGTTTGGCTCACTTCACTAAATGATGAAAAATATTTACAGATTACAAGCTTTCTCTCTCTATAAGATGTAGAATGAAGCACTCTCTTTAAAATCTGGAATGAATACATATTTATAGATCAGACCCTTAACCACCTTTGAGCTCTTAACCAATCAACGAGATTCGTATGGTTATAACCGTCTTGAATAACTGTTCCGGCGTCCAATGAGATTGCTACGCCAGCTGCCCAAATAACCGACTTTATCACTCTGGTGAAGTCGCCTTTGCCATGCTCTGTTTTCTTAACTGTCAGCTCTGGATCGCCTTCATGCTGAGTGACTCAGGGAGTAGGTGATTTTCAGCTCAGGATGATCTCTCAGGATTGCCTTCAGTTCTACTGAGTCTTCAGTGTCTTCACTGATCTGACCACTCAGGATGACATTCAGTCTGAGTGTCAGGATCAGAACACTCCTGACTCAGGATCAAGTCTTCGCTCAGGCTCAGGATGCTTTCCTCATGAATATTCCTCCGGATCCAATACTCAGGATCAGGATTCCTGACTAATCTTCAGTACTCAAACTCAGCTTATCTTTACACTTAACAATTCTCCACCTTAAAGTAAGTGAGTTTCCCCCATTCCACACTCCACCTCAGGACCTAGCTCATGGTACATCCCACGACTGCATCTTGATCAGCTCCAAGCAATATCTGAATTTGGAAATATGTAAGACCTTAGTCAGCATATCCGCAGCATTGTCCTCAGTGGAAACCTTCTGCACTGAAATCACTTTCTTTTCCACCACATCTCTCACAAAATGAAGTTTGACATCAATGTGCTTTGACCTTTCATGAAAGACCTGATGCTTAACCAAATGAATTGTGCTCTAATTATCACACTGAACTGCAACTTCCTTTTGTCTGATTCCAAATTCTTTAATCATACCCTTGAGCCACATCGCTTCCTTCACTGCTTCAGTCATCGCAATATACTCAGCCTCAGTAGTTGAGAGTGCCACTACTGACTGGAGTACTGCTCTCCAGCTGATTGCTGTACCATATAATGTGAACACATATCCTGATAAGGATTTCCTCGTATCAATGCTTCCAGCATAATCTGAGTCCACATATCCCTGAAGCGGTTGAGTGCTATCCTTAGTCTTCTCGAAGAGTAACCCCAGATTTTCAGTTCCCTTTAAGTATCTCATGATCCACTTAAAAGCCTCCCAGTGTGTCTTTCCCGGATTTGCCATAAATCTACTGACCACACTGACTGAATGTGCTAAATCTGGCCTGCTGCACACCATAGCATACATTATGCTACCTATTCCATTTGAGTAAGGGATTTTACTCATTTGTGCCTTCTCTTCTTCTGACTTCGGACACAGACCTGATGTCAGTTTGAACTGTTGACCGAGGGGTGTAGATACAACTCTGGCTTCATGCATGTTGAACCTCCTGAGTATCTTCAGGATGTAATCCTTCTGGATTAAGAACAACCTCCCTTTGTCCTTATCTCTGATAATTTCCATGCCCAGTATCCCCTTAGCCATACCCAGATCCTTCATGTCAAAAGTGCTACTCAGTTTTACCTTCAATCTCTGAATTCTTTCAGGACTCTTGCTTGCAACCAACATGTCATCCACATAGAGCAGCAGATATGTGAGTACTTCCTTCCCTTTTTTTTCAAGATAGACACAACTATCATACCTGCATCTTGTAAAGCCTATGGAGATCATAAAACTATCAAACTTCTTATACCATTGCCTAGGACTTTGTTTCAGTCCATACAATGATTTCTTCAGTAAACACACCTTATCCTGATTCCCAGGTAGAATAAAACCTTCACGTTGTTGCATGTGTATAGTTTCTTCCAGGTCTCCGTGCAGAAAGGCTGTCTTTACATCTAACTGCTGAAACTTCAAGTCCTCCTGAGCTACCTTTGACAATAAGATTCTGATTGAACAGTGTTTCACCACTAGTGAGAATAACTCATTGAAGTCTACCCCCTCTCTCTGAGTGAAGCCTCTGGCAACAAGCCTTGCCTTATATCTCAGCTTCTCTCTTCCTCCTGACCCCATTTCAGATTTCTTCTTGAAGATCCACTTGGAACTGACTACTTTCTGTCCCTGAACCTTGTTCACAAGTGCCCAAGTGTTATTCTTCTCTAATGACCGAAGCTCCTCAATCATGGCCAATATCCATCTCTCATTGTCTTTGCCTGACACAGCTTCAGCATAACTATGTGGTTCCTGATGTTCCACCTCTTCAGCGGTTATCAGGGCATAGGACACCATGTCAGCCTGACCAAACCTAGTTAGAGGGTGTATGCTTCTCCTGTCTCTGTCTCTTGCTAGACTATAATTCCTGAGATCTTGGCCTTCAGTATCTGAAATTGAATGGTCAGAATGATCGTCAGTATCACTTTCCTCTGACTCCTCCTGAGTCCTCCCTGAGGTTTCACCTACCTCAAAAATTCCTTGTCCTGAGTTCCTTTCAGGAGTCTCCACCTCAACCTGAGATCCATCTCCTGAAAGTATACCATCTGAGTCGTGTTTGATGATGGGCTGATTATATCCCATGACTTTCTCGTTGAAAGTCACATCTCTACTAACAATACACCTTTTATGTCCAGGTTCCAAACACCACAACTTGTATCCTTTCACTCCCTTAGGATATCCTAAGAAGATACATCTCAGTGCTCTAGGTTCCAGCTTATCCTGCCTGATGTGGGCAAAAGCTGAGCAACCAAATACCTTCAGGTTATTGTAGTTAGAGCTGTCAAAACGGGCCGGCGGGGTGGGCCTAAACCCACAAAAGCCTACCTTTTGGCGGGGCGGGGCGGGCTGAAAATATGGCGGGCTGCGGGCTTTGGAGGGCCATTTCTATTTTTTAAAAAAATATTTTACTATAATTTCAACTAAAATTATCATATAAAATCACATAAATAATTTATAATATAAATCTCACAACGAGAGCCACAATTCATATAAAGTAAAGTTCATCAAACATAATATAAAAATTTTAAAGTTAAAAAATATAATATAAAAAATTTGAGTTAGGGGCTTGTTTGGTTCTTTTAGAACTTGGGGTGGAAGGAAAATTTAATATAAAAAATTTAAAGTTAAAAAATAATTAAAAAATATCATATATTACACATATACATAACATATATTATATATAAGTATAACAAATATATATTGGCGGGCTGGCCCGCCCCAACCCGCAGCCCGCCCCACCAACCCGCCACCCAAATGGGCTGGCCCGTCTAGGCCCGCTTCCAAACGGGCTAAGAAATCCTTGGCCCAACCCTCTTATTATTATTGCGGGGCGGGCGGGCTGGCCCAACGGGCCCAACCTATTTTGACGGCTCTAATTGTAGTCCGAGATCCTCCCATACCACACCTCATTTGGTGTCCTGAACTCAATTACTGAGGAAGGTGACTTGTTAATGAGATAACAAGTTGTACTGACTGCTTCCCCCCAAAACATCTTGGGTAGCTTTGCATCTGACAACATACTCCTGACCTTTTCCAGGATTGTCCTATTCATCCTCTCAGCTAAGCCATTTTGCTGAGGATTTGCAGGAACAATCCCGTGTCTAGTGATCCCCCTTTCCTTGCAGAAATTGTTGAACTCCTCTGATACATACTCCAATCCATTATCAGTCCTTAGATGTTTAATGGATCTTCCTCTCTGATTTTCATGTTCCCTGACCCAATCCCTGAACCTTTCTAAGGCCTCACTCTTCTGCTTCAGTATGAACACCCATACTTTCCTGCTGAAGTCATCAATGACTGTCATGAAGTATATTCCACCTCCATGAGTCTCCACCTTAGCTGGTCCACAGATATCAGAATGAACATAATCCAGAGGTGCATCGGTAAGTTTCTTACCCTTTGGGAATGGGATTTTCTTGGATTTACCCTGGACACTGTCACAAAAATCCAATTTCATCACATTTCCTTCCCCAAATGCCTTCTGCTTTGAAAGTTCTTGGAGCCCCCTTTCTCTAATATGGCCCAACCTTTTATGCCATATCATTGCCTTAGTGCTGTCCATAACATTGTTTGCTGACCCTGAAGAAGTGCTTCCAATCAGGATATACAACCCATTGACTTTCTTACCTTTCATGTATACCTTCTTGCCTTTGGTTATCAGGATAGAACCATCCTCAGTGTTGAACTCATAACCCAGTTGATTCAGTGAACCCAGGGAGATCAGATTTCTCTTCAGTTCTGGCACCAGCCTCACATTTGAGAGTATCTTATCTACTCCATCATGCAGCTTTAACCTGACAGAACCACTCACTTTCACCTTACATGTCTGATTATTGCCCAGAACAACTGAGCCTCCATCAAACCTCCTCAACTCCCTGAATAATGATTCATCAGGGCACATATGGAATGAACATCCAGAATCCAGTACTCACTCATCATTCAGTTTCAGGTTAGTAACCGTTAACACCTCAGCACTCTCATACCCACCTTCAGCAGCAACAGTTATATCAGCCTTTTGTTCTTCTCCCTGATTCCTATTTCTGTCAGGGCAATTCTTCTTGAGATGGCCAGTTTTGTGACAAGCAAAACATTTCCTCTTCTCAACAAAATCACCAGATTTGGGCCCCTTTGTGTTCTTCTTCTTCTTGTTCTGAAAATCTTTCTTGCCCTTCTTAAACCTGACATTCAACCCTTCAGCCCGACCTGAACTTTTCCTCTCAGCTTGTAGCTGAAGGGACTTGGTTTTCAGGGCACCCAGAATATCATCGAAGGACAATTTATCCTGTCTCCCAAATAGTAAGGTATCCTTGAAATTCTCAAAGGATTTAGGCAAAGAATTCAGGAGCATCAGAGTCTTATCATCATCATCAATTTCCACTCCCAGGTTCTCAAGATCATCAGCAGCCTTGTTGAATTCCTCAAGTTGTGCAATCAACTCCTTCTCTTCATTTATCCTGAATGACATCAGTTTTTGTTTCATGAACAACTTGTTGGTGACAGACTTAGTCTGATACAAATTCTCCAGCTTACTCCAAACCTCAATGGCAGTCTTCTCCTTGCACACCTCCCTCAGAGGCTTATCCCTCAGACACAAGATGATTGTGCTATGAGCCTTTTCCAATATTTCTTGTCTCTTTCCTGGATTTTCTGACCAAGAAGGGGGTCATTGATCTTCAGGCTTCAAAGCATTGCCCAGCCCATGATGAGTCAAGAGAGCCTTCATCTTGATCTTCCACAAACCAAAATCGTTTGTTACAGTGAATTTCTCAAATTCAAGCTTGGTAGATGTCATGATTGATGATTAACCAGTCGATTCTTCCTCCGTTTCCCACATACGGCGCCAATTATTGTGAAATTGTCCGGAGATTGAATCGAGCTCAATAACACTTCAAGAATTTCAGAGCAATTGGAAGAACTTGCCGGATGAACACACTCAACAGAAATAATCAGGAAATCAAAAGAACAAGTAATTTACGTGGTTCGATCAAATTGATCTACGTCCACGGATGGGTTTGGCTCACTTCACTAAATGATGAAAAATGTTTATAGAGTACAAGCTTTCTTTCTCTATAAGATTTAGAATGAAACATTCTCTTTAAAAACTGGAATGAATACATATTTATAGATCAGACCCTTAACCACCTTTGAGCTCTTAACCAATCAACGAGATTTGTATGGTTATAACCGCCTTGAATAAATGTTCCGGAGTCCAATGAGATTGCTCCGCCAACTGCCCAAATAACCGACTTTATCACTCTGGTGAAGTCGCCTTTGTCATGCTCTGTTTTCTTAACTGTCAGCTCAGGATCACCTTCATGCTGAGTGACTCATGGAGTAGGTGATTTTCAGCTCAAAATGATCTCTCAGGATTGCCTTCAGTTCTACTGAGTCTTCAGTGTCTTCACTGATCTGACCACTCAGGATGACATTCAGTCTGAGTGTCAGGATCAGAGCACTCCTGATTCAGGATCAAGTCTTCGCTCAGGCTCAGGATGCTTTCCTCATGAATATTCCTCCGGATCCAATACTTAGAATCAGAATTCCTGACTAATCTTCGGTACTCAAACTCAGCTTATCTTTACACTTAACAATATGTGTGTGTACGTGTAGCTAATTATATTATACAAGGGATATATGTTTGAGACTCTCGATCCAGTGCACGAAAACATATATATACTGAATCACCATATCCATCTATTGAGCTGAGGTTTATAAAAATTTGAAGTCGTACGTATTATATATATATATATATATATATATATATATAATTACCATTTCTTGGAAATTAATTATAACGGCCGAGTCACGGCTCTATCTTACACACAAACTCCAAGTGTCCCAATTAATTGAATTTTGGATTTTTTGTAAAAAGGATGTCCGAATTACGAAAAGTCATTTGGTTATAATATAACTACTCATTCTCTGCTTCCACGGCTACACACAAAATGAGTCATCATTTAATATGGTTATCCATTCTAGCTTGGACTTAGTATTTTACATGTTTTATCTTTAAATCTTAGGGTATACCGTGCAATTTAAATGTATTTATAAAAGGTTTGAAAAATATTATTAAAAAATTACACATTTAATTTATTACTAAAAAAATGTATTTTTAAAATTTACTTTTAGTATTATCACGTGTGACTTTTTAGTATTAAGTGATGCAATTTTTTAAAAATACACTTAAATGGTACAGTGCACAAAATGCATATACGACTAAGATATATATATATATATATATACTATCTTAGTGACAAGAAAATTTACATACTTTTTTAAAATTTTGTTCTACAAAAATTTGCATACTAGTAATAAAAATATTCTTTTAAATTTTCACTTTCAAAATTTCTACCTCATAATTTTCATTTTACGCATTCTATTAATTATATATTTTTTTAAAAACTAAAGTTAAAAAATAATTCAAACTTTGGAGGGATGAGATTAGTAAATATTGGTTCGAAAGATAAAAATATCTATACATAAAAAATATGCATGTTTTTTACGGATAAATATTTTTATCTTCTGAACCAAACATAACATATGTGAATTGTTGGTTGTATAACCAATATGCCCCTTATCGATAAATCAGATGAAGGACAATTTTTGGGCGTATTAAGTGTGCATAATTATATATTTATTTTAGCTTAAAATTTTCTGAAATTTTAAGTTATCTTTCTTCTCTCCCTCTCCCTTCCTCTCTCATTCTCCCTCCTGTCATCTCATGCACCTTTTTCCCTCTCAATTTTTTTATTTTTTTACAAATTATGAACTGACGTTTACTAATTAACAAATATTTTATCAATTTATAAATTATTTAAAATTTATATTTTATAAAATATTTGAATTTATAAGATGTTTTTAACAAATTTATCTAACCGATCGATCGAACCCTAAAATGATATTTTTTAAACAACTAAAATAAAATGAAATAATAATCATAGGTCCTACCCAACTTGCATGAATGTCTAATTATTTGAAAATTCCAAAATTCCACAAACAATCCATGTTCCACTCCATATATATCGCTATCTAGATATATATGTGGAATTCCTGAAATTTAATGACTTTGGAATATGCTTCCTACTTTCTTTCCACTATTCCAATTCTTTTATCTATATTCGCGTATGAATTGTAATTTCATGAGCACTACTTTGTAAAATTTAATTTGATTTACAATTTACATTAAAATTATCACACACAATAAATAAATATCCTTAATATGTTAATACATCACTACTATATACAACATTAAAACCTCATACGGTTTGCTAATCTTCTTAGGTGGTCCCTAATTTTAATTTTTAATATATTTAACCTGATCAAAGGTTGTAATTAGCAATCGTCAATAAACGGAGGCTAAAATTAAAATTAGCAGTCGCCTAATCAGTCCTTAAAATGATAATTCAGTTTAGAGACCATGCATACTGTCTTAAACTGATCAGATTAGTGATCGATTTATGAGGCAGTTATTAATTAATTATTTAATTTATGACTATTGGTCCATGTTGATAGTAAATCGATCGCTAATTCACATATATAATTAATGATCGATTTAGTTGCAGCTGCCTCTTATTTCCATCGCTAATTCATGAATTTTTTGTATTGTATGTAACTTAGTAATTTTATTTCGATATTCCTAGGCCATAGAAATTTAACATGCTTATTCGGAACGGTATCATGACTCCTACAAAAGTTATATATGGATGAATACGACTTCATGGAAAAAAAATTCAAAATTTAGTACACCTATACTAATAATGTCGACGTAGGCGCTGCTTACGTATACACAAATATATATATTCCACGTATAGTACTATTTTGAATTTAATAATTGTCAAGAATGTTTGGATGATAAATTAATTTTCATTTTTCTCCAAGCTAGCAGACCAAAATTTCCACAATTGCTCGACTATAAAAACCCTACTCCTCGTACATAGATTTACACAAACACACACAATTAATATTACCAATCAAAATGCTTAACAAATTTTCATTAGTCATTCTCTTCTTCATTGTCCTTAGCATGCTACAACATGCATGCCTAGCCCAAAACTCCCACCAAGACTACCTCGACGCCCACAACGCCGCCCGCGCTCAGGTGGGCGTCGGAAACATGGTTTGGGACGATGGGGTGGCCACCTTCGCCCAAAACTATGTCAATTCAAGGCTCGGGGATTGCAACCTCGTGCACTCCACGAATAGACCCTATGGCGAAAATATCGCCAAGGGCGGCGGTGACTTCACTGGCCGACAGGCGGTGGATTTGTGGGTGGGGGAGATATCTTTTTATAACCACGACTCTAACACTTGTGTCGGGGGAGAGTGTCTTCACTATACTCAAGTGGTGTGGCGCGACTCGGTCCGACTCGGTTGTGCCCGGGAACGCTGCAGCAACGGCGAGTGGTTCATCTCTTGCAACTATGATCCTCCGGGCAACTACATTGGCCAAAGCCCCTATTAATTAATTAAAGATATCTATATATGTATATTTTGATGGTCAATGAAATTATCTTAAATTTCAGTACTTAAATAAATAAGTGGATGCTATATATCTTCTTTCTTGGGATATATATTGTACTCATCTATTTGAACTTATATATGTATTAATTGCATGGTCTCCTTTGCCATTTATAAGATATATATATATATAATAAGTTCAATTCAGTGTGGTTTCCCCATGGTCACTTGGACTAGGACTATTTTGGATAATTATCACAGCTCAACATTTAAATACTATTGCAAATCAAATTATAATATATATTTTTTGATACAAATTTTTAATACAATCCAAATGCATTATATAATAGTAATGATTTTGTCCTAACTAATTAGGACTAAAATAATTTACACTAATTAATTTTCCAGCTTTAATGTATTGTGTATAATTTGTTTTATATGATCCATCCATCTCACAATTATTTGCACACTTTTCTTGTTAATCCATCTTATAATTATTTACACAAAAAAATATTTTTAAAATTAATCTACACATTTTTAAAAAAGGCATTATTCACATATTTAATTACAGGCCGTTACTTTTTTGTTTATTAATTAATTGGTTCCTATTATACGCAATCCATGCAACCAAAATTTTCAAATTCACGCATCTCATCAATCTATCATATAGCTGTGGATAATTAACCAACTACTCTTAAATTTTTTTACTGTGATTGATACTTGTTCTTATTTAATTAATACTTTCTCTATTCATGAAATTTATTCCCGTAAATTTTGAGCATAATATATAATAAAAATTAAATACACTATTGAAAAGATCAATAAATAAAAAAATTAGAGTAGCTAGATTTTGTGTGAAAACTATCAATATCATAAACTATTTTTCAATAAGTCAAAGAAAATAAGCCCATAAAAATAAATTTTACATCACAAAATGGTTCATATCTTGAAAAGAATTTATACAATATTTTACCTAAGGACGAGTGGGGCACAAACTTTTATTTGTAATTGTAATTTATTTTCAAAATAGGTTAGAGAATATTATTGGTGGATAATCCTAAAGAAAAATAAGAATAATATTAATATAGAGGGAGTAATTAATAACCCCTGATCAGAGACTTGAAAATTTTATTTTAATTCATATTTAAAACCTAACTTTCAAACTTGTGAAACAGTAAATTAAGGTCAGACCTTAATTGACGTCGTCCTGCCCTGTGGAAAAATCAGGCATACGAAATTGATTCCATTATTATTTCGTCAACATTCCCTTGCTTAGGGGCAATCGAATTTGAAATGTATGGACGTGACGTCAACCTTTTGATTTTATTGATACTATAAAAAAATTTCATCATCTAAAAAGTGACAAACTATTCAATCAAAAAATTATTCTAACTATATATTTTTATACACTGTGGATCATTTAATCAATTACAATAATTTTTCATTTATAGTATTATTCTTAGACTAATATATGTTAATAAAATAGTTAATATTATTATAAAATATAAATAAATTTTACTGTAAAACTGTCAATTTTGCCAATTTTTATAATAAAATAGAACGATTCATCGTTTGAAATGAGCTTAATCGAGTCCAGCCCATTTAACTTGCGTCAAGTGATCACTGGCTCTCTAAGGCCCAAGTTATACGCACCCACGAGTGTTTGGAGCGCACACATCTAAATATATAATTATGCATAATATTATATTAAATGATCAATAAACTACTCATGATTTGATAAATTTAATTATATATTAATAATTATGTGTATAATTTTGTGAATATATACATAAATTAATATTTTTGTAATAGTGTACAAATTAAAAAAAGTGTGCATTTATTTTCCTAGAATAGAGGTAGTAGATATTTTGACCACTTACTATATTTTGCTCCGGATATTGTTTAGATCAGTATTTTTATAAATAGGACAGGACACCGGTTGTCGGTTCAACCGGTCCAACCAATTGATTGGCGGTTTAACCGTTAAAATTATTTTGGACTAATTTTTTTTATTATCTATGTTATATTAATTAATAAAATAAATTAAATATTTCTCATATAAAATTTTAATTTCATATTAAAATAAACACAATAAATGATAGGCAATCGAAATCAAAATACTCAACCAACTCAAGTTTTAATATCAAATTGTAATTCATGACATGTTTCATATCATGCATAATGAAGTCTCAATTAAAAAAATAGTACTATTAAAATTAAAATATGTAAATTGTATATTAAAATAATTTAGGATTTAAACATGTCCCACAATTTAATTTAATAAAAAAAATTAAAAATAAAATCAGACTGGTTCAATTAAATATATTATTTTTATTTCCAGTAATTAAAATATATTTATTTTAATTTATGTCCAGTATGATTTTAACAAATTCGATTCATTTCTATTATACTTATTCTAAGTATTTGTACCTTCTTTTTAGAGTTGATGTAAAAATATTATTAAATGAGAGTTTTATTAGGATTTATAAGATTGCAAAATTTGAGTTTGTGCAAAAACTATTGAAACCTTCATATTTGGGTTTCCAGAATTGATGCATATCGAACCCATCTAACCTTTTTTTCTTTTTATGAAAAAATTAGCGACTGTTTAGGCTGGTTGGTCTAATCTTAATAATTATTAAAAAAAATTGAATAGAGATTGTTAAAATTAAATATAACGACAGCTAAAAATGATCTAAAATATAAAAGCTTGAATAAATTAACTATCGACTCTGGGCAATCACGAATATTTAAGACCGTCTAGACGGTCACTAATCAGCGACCGCCACTAAAAAGCGGTTGCTAATATCAGCTTACGCGTGCTTTAACGACTGCTTGAAATCGACTGCTAAAGTAATGTCTCTCATAATGTGTTTTGTGACAAAAATCAGTTGCTAAATTAATTGATAAAATACTATATTTTATAGTAAAAATTCTATATACTTTTTCAAACTGGAAAAGTAAACTTATAACACAAAACAAAAAAACATAATGTATCGATTCAAACACTACCCAATAGAAAAACAATCCAAACAATATAATCTCAAATAATCATGTTATTAGCTATCCAAAAATATTTCCCATTCTGAAGCATACTATCCATAAATATATAAATTATAAATCAATACATAATACTACCTCCGTCCCACGAAAGTTTGCATACTTTCCTTTTTAGTTTGTCCCACAAAAATTTGCATACTCCCAAAATAGAAATATTCCTTTAAATCTCCACCTTTAAAATCTTTACCTCACAATCTCCACCTTTAAAATCTTTACCTCACAATCTCCACCATACACATTCTACTCATTACACTTTTTCTTAAAACCTGTGCCCAGGAAAGTACCGCAAACTTTCCTGGGAGGAAGGTAGTATATATCCAATTGTTAGTTAAATCCAGTTAAAGCAAATATATATATCACATAATTGCTTTCTAGGGATCCGAGTGGATATATACTATTAACCTAAAGAAAGTCCTATACTTAAGCAACATTTAGTCTCTTCTTTTAGTAAAGATGAAAGTTCATTTAAATTTATTTTTTCACAAGTGGAATAGTCCCCAAATTTGAACAGAAGGGATGTATAATTAGTGAGTTTAGGGTTGCTTAAAATTGTCACAACGTACATAACACCTTTGTTGCACATGCAATTGGCTATAGCTCATACATTATTATAAGCCACATTTCTTTCTATAAATACCTATCATGCATGTATCACCTCTCAAATCAAATTCCCATTTCTCATTAATCACAACATACATATGACTTCCAACAAAGTCTCCCTATCCCTTATTTCTTTGGCAATTTTAGTTGTCCTAGTAACGCGATCGAGTGCCCAAAACTCGCCCCAGGACTACGTGTACGCCCACAACACCCCTCGAGGTCAAGTGACTTGTGGCTCTGTTACATGGGACACAACATTGGCTACTTATGCTCAAAATTACGCTAATCAAATGAAGGTTAATTGTTCTCTAGCGCACTCCAACGGACCCTATGGCGAAAACCTAGCCAAGGGTAGTAGTAGCACTTTTACCGGTGTGAGTGGAGTCAATTTGTGGGTTGCAGAGAAGCAATACTATGATTACAACTCGAACACGTGCACTGGAGGGAACCAGTGCCTGCACTACACCCAAGTGGTGTGGCGCGACTCTACCCGAATTGGGTGTGCCAGGGTCCAGTGCAATAATGGATGGTACTATGTTATTTGCAGCTATGATCCACCTGGCAATTGGGTGGATGAGAAGCCTTATTAAATCACTTTTTGATTGGATTTAATGGATACATGTGTGGTAGATATATAAATAAGCTATATCAATACATATACTTTGTAGAATAAAAGTGGAAATATTATCAACTTTATAGTTTCCACTAAAATGAAAGATGAAAATGTATTACTTCACAATACATTTGTACATAAGGTTTTTATTGAGGCCTTATATATGTACTTTGCTAAACTTAAGCCGATTAATGTATCCAGTTATTTAACATGTGTATGTCCTTGAATTTGCAAGCTATTAATCAAACTAATTGGAATTTTAAATGAGTTCGGATATGAATTGAGCTCGACCTCACTCAAACAATTTTATCACAATTTCTTTCAACGATTCAAGTAATACTATTCAGTAAAATAAGTACTATTATTCAAAAGAAATGTGCACTGCAATTAGTGCATACAAGAATATGTCAAGATGCAATAAATTTATGTGTTTTTATTTTGATGTACAACATTTGAATAAAAAACGTGCGATATTATAATCTCAATGAAGGAGACCATGATCCACCGGCCACTTGCCTTTAATTACAAAAGACATTCACACTCTCGAAACTCTAAAAAACACATTATTAATTAATCATCAATAGTTTCATTCACACTCTAAACTCTAAGTGTGTGTTTTGTTTGATGAATAAAATAATCTATCCCGCCAAAATATGCATGTTTTGACGGGATAGATTGTTTTATCCAATAAACAAAACACACCCTAAAATGTTCTATTATTAATTAATCATCAATAATTGCACAATTAATCATTAATACTTGGTAAGCATACATTCCTTTGGAAGATTATTGTTAAACCTCTGATAATCCTGGCAATAATCATATACGAGGTGATATTTCCTGACCCATTTGTACAATCTCCTCTGTTCCCACGTCAGTGAACTCAATCTCTCATTGTTCCACCAATGTGTTGGGCTTTCACTTCTGCAAAACCTTGGGTTTCTCTTCCAAATGCAAGCATCCATCTTGTGCTTTCTGAAGGACACAACAAATGGGCTTTGGGCCCAATCAATTTTGTCCTTGCCACCATTTGTGGCCCAACTCTCACCATCCCAAACACTCATCTGCAGGCCCATGGGCTTTAATAATGGAAATGGCACCCCTTTCTCTGCATGGTTTCTGTATGTCCTGATGGGAACCCAATCCACCATGAATCTGCATGAATTAATGAGTGAAGATGCTTGTCTTGTCTTATTTATTTTTAATTGATACTCCCTCAAATTTATTCACCTTTCATTTTCATTAGTTCTCATTTTATTCTCATTTCTCTTTTAGAAAATATTATTTTCTTATCACTCTCACGAACAATTACTCTATACTTTATCTTTTTTTTTAATCTCATTTTCCTTAAAATCCGCGCACACACACGAATGAAAATAAATTTGGGAGATGAAAAGGGTGGCTTACACAATTTGGTGAATGTTCCACAATATGGAGTAGGTGTGGAAGTTCTTTGTTGGATCAAACCAGAGCTGGATCCTCTGCTCTCTGTTGTCAAATCCATTTGCATATACATTGGTTTGTACTATGTAAGGTTTTCCAGGTTTGTTGCCTAGGAACTCAAAGTCCAGCTCGTCTCGATTTGATGACTGATTAGATGTCAACTGCATTTACAACAAACAAGAGAAATATTTAAAAAGTAATGAGATTAAATAACATGTAACGTTTTATAAAGATACTATTTTTGTTCACGACGAAACTCGACAAAAGGAGAACCTATAGGCCTGATGGGCTAATTATATAAATATGGACAAAGATATTTTTCATATACTTCACCCCCTTTTATTCTTTATTTTCAAAATAAATTTTGAAAAACAAAAATATCCTTTAAATATATTTTATAATTACAGAAGATTAGTGTGCTCCCTCTTTCAAAATCTAGAATTTGATTGGTTCCCATCTCACAATTATTCAATCATTCTTTTTCAAATAAAAAGATTATAAATATTTTTTATTTCGTCAACATGATTTTGATACATGATGATAATAATTCTTCATATACACATGAATAATTTTTCGTATGTTTTTTCGAATTCTTTTTTTAAAAAAATTCGAACATATTTATTCCACACTGGTTGGTAGAACAAATACAAAATGTTCTATATAAAATTCTGAACAAAAATTTTCAAAAAAAAAAAAATTCGAACAAATGTTATTTGTTCGACTAATTTTTTGAACAAATAGCCTTTGTTCAAACAATCAGAGTCGAACAAATACCTCTAGTGATTTTTTGTGTGTTTTTGTCTGACGAAATTTTACGAACGATTTTCAATTTCAATATTTATAATATTAATAACAAAAATTTCTTTAAAATCATTCTATATTCATCTTTTATCTTCTCAAACAAAAAAATTGTTTTTCGTTCTTTTTGAAAGATGAAATTAAAATCAAATTCTAATAGTTAGATGACCAAAATAAAAGACGAAAAAAGTGATTTTCCTTAATTTAAACAATGTACCATCGTAGACTTACATAAAAGGCCACGACTGTGCCTGCTGAATTCCCAGGAATCAATTTGATTTGCATGTCAAATTGACCATATAAGAACATTTTATTCGAAGCAAAACCAGAGCCTGCACAAACAAAAGATAGACCAAATCAAGAACCATAACTAATTTTCCATTCTTTCGAAGTACATTTAAAAAAAAAAAAAAAAAGACCTGAATCCTTATCAAGAATGAGGCTTCTGTCTGTGCCATCAAGAGAGGTTTTAACATGTGTAGGTGACCATGTCACGTAGAAATCCTTGTTAAAGTCGCCCGTCGAAACAACGGAAGCCCACGAATCTCCGATCAAGAAAATCGAAATTAAAATCGAAATATTAATCATCATTGATATGTAAAATGAAGATTGAAGGATCAAGAAAGACAATGTATGTATATATATTGCATGGTAGCTAAGGTGGTTGTAATGTGAAGAGAACAATTAATCATTTATGGTTAAGAAAGAATATCTTTGGAAAGAAGCAAAGAAGTATACAGAATTAGTTACTAATGAACTAAATTTATAATAAGTTTGCTTGAAGTTAACATCAAGAGACATACATTAATCAGTAGCAAAGTGTAATCATGTCTGAGCTAATTAAATTTAATCACTTTTTGCAATAATATTCCTATCTTTTGGCATACATAATCTTACAGGCTTTCACAACATTCCTATATATGGCAGAAAGTGCAGCCTGACAGGTGGAGTAGTGCTTTTTTTTTCTTTTTTTTCAAATCACAAAATGGTTCACAAAATTGATAAAAATTACAACTTGATTCTGTGCAGAAAAAATATATATTTCTGTGTAGAAAAAAATTACACTTCTGTGCAGATATTGTGAACCAATTTGTAAATATAGTCACTTTTTTTTAACCAATATGTAAGTCACTTTTTTTTTTGGCTGAAGAAAAATATTTCAAAGAGATATAGTTGAGTTTTATAAGCATCTTTCTTTCATAAGTCCAAGTTTTTTCAACTATATATTCTTTCCTTTGGCTGCTCTTCAATATACACATCTTGTGAAACTGGTCCCCATCTACTCTAATATAAGTATTAAATACTCTAATTTGAAATAAAGTTTCTCTTATCTCGCTGTGACTTGTAATATAAGAATGAATGATTTACATTTATACTAAAGAAATATAACTACTGTATTTTTTTCGTTGTGTGTTAAAATAGAAGGTGATATATAATTTACAAATAGAGAAATTTAACACGTAAGTGTTGAGATCATATATTAAAAATTCCTTCCAATTCAATATGTTTTGTTAGTTTTGTTGGGATATGTGCTCCTCGAATAGAGTTTCGATTCGGTATATTATTCGTCTAATTCTCATATTGGGTGAATGAGAAATTGAAATTTTAAGTTTGTTGTAACAAACAGGAATGAAGTGAAATAAGAAATGAAGGGAAAAACTAAAAGCATTTGTCCAACATTGGAAAATTTGATATATAAGAAGAAAACATCCATGGTAAGAAAATTACGAGGTTATGTTCTACCACACTCTAAATTCCTACAAGTTTTGACTTAGATCTTATTTTAAAATGTTTTGTCACTTTTTTTATATTTCTTCTAAATTTACCTTTTGAAAAAAAATCTTTTAATTAGAATATATATAAATATATACCCATTAAATTAATTAGCATCTTTCACATAAAAAAAATATATAAGTACATTTTGCATCTTTCTCAATCTATTTAATAGCATACTCACTTAGTGCTTTTAATTATATTGTCGTGTAATTTGTTTTATATATTAAATGGAATGTTATAAGTGTAGACGGTAGGATATATATATATATATATATTATGAGATTATTATATGTATTTTTTATATTATAATTGTCTTTCTATAAATATTTTACTTTTTCAATACATTTTAATTAGTCGCATTAGCACCACTTGCAAGGTGGCATTATAAATGTTATTTATAACTAATTTTTGGTTCATAAGTGGTGTTTCGTGTAAATAATAAGTATGACATAATTTGATCATCCTACAATATGTGGTTGGCTTTACTAGATTTTTTTTATTGTCAATGTCAAAGTTAATGTAAATAATTTCATAGTTAGTATATTTGATATTGGTCCTCCAACTTTTTTTTAAAGTTATAGGAGCGCCTCTATATTTTTACTTACTTTAGAATATGATTTTTTTGGGCAGGACTTATTTATCTGTCAATAATTTAGTGATGGATATATATTATCCGTCAATAATGTAAAAAACATTAATTAATGACGGATATGCATAGTTTATTGACAGAAAAAATCTGTCCCTAATTCTTTGATATTTTTTCTAGTGGTATATAGTTGGGCCCGATTATGAATTTGCTTTTTAAGTCGTGGACCTTACCAATTATTTAGACACAGGTTATGTGCAGTACACATACTTTACAAAATATCAATTTCTTTTTAAATAATTTTAGTTTTTTATTATTATTTTTTCTGTGCACCCACCTTCTCTCTTCCATATTTTTTTCTATTTTCTTCTCACGTTCTTCTTTCTCTTCTTTCTTTTCTTTTCTGACCGTCGCTACATATTACCGTACTATTCCATTAACATCGCATAATTTCTCACATCACATTTACTCTCCACTAAATTTTATCTCAAATTTCAACTACGTCCATCCACTACAATGACGCAGCTTTCCATATTTACAAGTCACTTCTATTTTTAAAAAATAAAAAATAAAAGGTAAGAATAACGGTGCATTTTTTTTTTTTCCTTTCTCAATCTTCATTCATCTTCTTAATCTCCTCTCTCAACCTCTATTTCTACATTCAAGTACATGATTTCTTTTTCGATTATGGTTATCCGAAATAAAGAATAATTTTCTAACTTTTTAACGAAATTTTAGCCATATTTTCGAAAAATTGTCAAATTTTTTGTTCGTTTAATTTTTCGAATTACACCTTCTTTATTTACTTTTTCCAAAAATGTTTTCTTTTTCAAAATATAATAGAAAAAATATGTTTGGATTATTTGAAAATATAAATTAATTTTATTTATTTATTATTTGTTTTGTGTTTTTCATTTCACATTTTTTTTCTTTACAAAATTTAGGGAGAAAAAGTCAAAAGAATTAGTTTTTATATTTTTTAATTAATTAAATTTTAACAAATGTGGGTGCATATAACCTGGGCCAATTATTTATGGTAAGACGCATTAACTTAATTTATTTGACCCATAAAAATGATTCTTGCTCTGTCCATTTTGAATTGTTAAGAAATAAATACACGTATTTTAACAATAAAATTATATATTATACTAGTACGAAACCGTGTATTATGTGGATTAATAAAAAAAAAAAATTTAATGTATATTATATTATATTATATATGTGAATTCTATATTTTATTGATAATTTATTTTATAAAAATTAATATTGAATTGAAATCAATTTATACAACTCAATTAAATTAGAATTGTAAATAAAAGTTAAATAGATAATGTATTTATATATTAAAATATTAATAATTTCACTAATAGATGTCATTTGAATAAGATAAATATTAATAATTACTCCCTCTGTCCCGCAGGAATTTGCACACTTTCCTTATTTGGTCGTCCCACACAAATTTGCACACTACTAAAAAAGGAAGCATTGATTTACGTGCACACTCACAAACTTTTACACATATTTACCCATATACCACTACTTTATATATAAAACTATTTTTTCTTAAAAAATGTGCCGTCCCATATGGTGCAAATTCCTACGGGACGGAGGGAGTATAAATTTAAAAAAACTTTCTTATAAACAACATTTTTTTTGTATATTTGTTTGGTTTATCGAAGTCGATATAAAGAATTTTAATTTTTTTTATATTTTATTCTCGAAATTACAGTATATAATTGTCCATTCATAAAGTTTTTTATTTCAGTTATTTTGGATCATTAATTATAAAATAGTTTGTCTACTGCTTGTTGCATGGATCTGTCGTATAATTCACACGTATGGTTGTGATGTTGTTAGTCATAATTAACTAAAGACAAAATTCCAATATGAAATTTGAATTAATTTCATCATCATATATAGGTGCACACAAGTTCGCATATTATTCTACTTTCTCATCTAATGATCACGCCTCACTCACTCATTAAGAAAAGCAACATGTTAGGTTACTCATATTTTCAAGTATTTATATTTTTTTTAATTAATATCTCAATTTTAACTTATACATGCCAAAGTTTAATCATTCAATTGAGCTAAGTACAAATTACTTCATATTCATGTCCCATTGTTTCACAAGATTTTGCATATCCTATAAATAAAATTAATTATTTTAATTTTATCATCATAATTTTTACGTATTAGCATATAATAATATTATTTTACATTCAATTTGATAAATTTTATTATTTTAATAATATATATTATCTTAATATTCTATTTTTTTAAAAATATGTAAAAAATTGTGTATAGAGTGGTCAGAGACAGAGGGGTACTTCATTTTCAAATCAAATTTAACATAAATTTTGTGTATTAAAATGTAGCATCAACAAATTGTGATTTAGAAAACGAAACATGCCTTTTGGAGGCTTATATTATGTTTATCTCTCTACATTTATTTGGATTATAAAGATAAGAACAAAGAAAGAGGGATGGGCCTGGCCGGGCCTGGGGAGATAATATTATTTAGTGGGGCGTTGAGGACACGTGGAACTCCAAAATCAGCCCAAGGTATGAACAAAACCCCCTTTCCTCCTCCGCCGTTGGATTTCTCCATCAGGAAGGATCCACATGCATCTCTCACTACGCCCTCTGTTTTCCCTTTCTTCATCACTTCACTCCCACTCCCTCTCCCTCTCCCTCTCCCTCTCCCTCTTTATTTACAACAATTATTCGCCAAAAACCTCCAAATTTCATCAATCAATCAATCGGCTGTAGAATGATACTGGTGGCAATAGTGGCGGAGCTGCTGGAGGAGTACACAGTTGTGGTGGCGCGTGTGTTGGAGCATATGCTGCTGCAGGAGGCGCCCCTGCCCTTCCCCCGGCGGGTTCGTTTCCTCATACTCCGCAATCTCCCTTTCGCCTCACCTTCTCGCCGCCGCCTTCTCAGTTCTCCCTCCACCCCTGCTCTCACCATCTAGCCTAGCCCTAGCCCTACCTCTGTATCTATCTATGTATGTATACGTCTGCATTTTGTATTAATGTATATATTTTTTTTAATTTTATAATTCCATCTCCTTTCATATTTTCTGGAAGAGGCGTGAGATGATGTTGATTTAGTGTTTGTTTGTTTTAGTCAATACTATCCGATTGAACAATTTTAGAACATAAATGTAAAATTATATTCCAATTTGCCATTTTTGTACTGGAATTTTGGCCAATTTTATTTTGGGTCTAAGATGGAGGAGGAGGTGCAGTTTCCATTTTTCAGTATTTAAATAATTTGTTGAATACTACTAATATTGAAGTTATAGAATAATAAAATATGAAAAGAAGCATGAAGACAATTAATGCATGATCTAGAATTAATTATGCATTATGTGTCGAGCATTGGGTTGATACTCCTTTTCTTTTTGTTCAAATGACAGTGATCTCTTTTTATAAATATATTTTTCAATTTGGTCCATGGATTTTTTTTATTTTTTTTTTTTGCACTTTTAATTTCTAAAGTTACGAAATTTACAAAATTAGTCTCTAATTGTTAATTTTTTTGTTAAATGTAACAGCGTTAATTCCTAATTTATTTTTATTAGCTTAATCTATAGTTTTAGAATTTGATCATCGATTTTTTAATTAAACAATCAATTTCACGGGATATAAAAAATAAATTTTGATAGAAAAATTAAATTTGGCCTATAGGTGATAATCTGAAGTTTGCAGTTATCTTTAAACGAAAATTTGTTAGATTTAAGTTAGCTCTATGATATATTGAAGGGATCTTGTTAAATAATGTGTGACTATGATCCGATTATTTTAGTTGAACTAAATTTAATATGTGTGAATCTGATGAATGGTGCGTTTTGGATTCTGGAGAATAAAACGCTGTCAAATATGATTAATTATATATTTTTTTTTAGCTCATTATCATTTGCAATTCAAAAAAAATTATGACTTAATTAAAATATAAAAAAGAATAAATTAATAATACGTCAACACAATTTATTGATTTTTTGGGCAATTTTTTATATAACTATATAATTGATAGAATTTTATTATTTCAAAATAAAAAATAGTGAAGTTATAAAAACTTATAAAATTCTTTCTTGTTGAATGCAACGAAAAGACCCGAGCATCTTTGCATGAATCAATACTAACCTTAAAATATAAGGTATCAAAGAATAAAAGTTAATTTAAAATTAAAATTAAATAAATAAAAATAAATTATAACTATATACAAGTTAAAATATAATCAAAGCGGCGGACACCTAATCAAATTATCTAACCTAATTATTTAATTCCAAAAAATTAAATATAACCGTGTTATTCATAATAAAAATAAAACACTAATATTTATTAAATGTATAATTAATCTTTGTTCTCATTTCGATTAACCAAAACATTTCAATTAAATAATCAAATTGAATCGAAAATCAAAATTCTATAAAAGCTAATCAAAATCGAATCAAGTATTATGATAATCAAATTAAATTTAAAATTCATTTAGATTATCTTTAATTAACCGAATCATGCACACTCTCTATTCATTTAACACTTATTTTTATCACAAAAGGAAAAAAAAAAAACACTTATTTTTATCCCAATTTGCTATGAATATCTCTACCCACAAATGGTTTACAAAATATAATCTAATAGATAAATCAAGTAAGGTAAATTTTGGAACAATTCATTTTTAACACCTTACTGAAACTTTATTATATGGACTTATTCCACTTATTGGCATCGAAATAATTGCAAATTCCCAATTACATTCCTATTATCAAGCAAGCAAGCACAGTGCATTTTGTTCGCATGCGACTTAGATTAAACTTGTAGATACTGCAAAGAAGGTTACTGGAGGCAACCCGAACATATATGGGTAAAACCCGAAACCGGGACTAGGGTCAAGAAAACATCCAAAGAAAGCCCTTATTCCTATTACAACTGTCCCTCGACTCTTGCTACGAGAATTGCAAGAACAACCTTCTTCCATTATTAATGCTAGATCAGAGAAGAGAGAGAGAGCTGTCAAGGCCACTTGTTTACAGAAAAAGATAAAAAGCATAGTTCTTTGAATAATTGATTACAAGCATTTCTTCACTGTTTTTCTCTACCATCAGAGTTCGATAATTTCTTTTCTTTCGCTACTTTCCGGTTACTCCTGCTACTGTTTCCTCTTAAGGTATGCCCTACATTTGGTAATGTTTATCCAATATAGTTCATTAGCTTCTATGGCTGTCTGTTTAGTATTTAAGCGACTTAATTATGACCAATATGACTGTTCAATGAGCGGTTAAGTAATTGATTGTGGTGGATTAGATTTGTGGCAGAGTAAATTGGCGAAGTCCTCAATTATGTGCGGTCATTAATGTTCTTATGAATTGTTTCCGAATTGGGGTTTTCGCATGTATTCCAAAGATTCGATTTTGATTTGAATCCTTTCTTGGGTTTTTGTTTCAGCGGTTGGTAAATTAGTGAAGTTTATGTCTGATGTTTGCTCATATTGGATCTTCTGCACTTGACTCTTTCATGTCTAAATTTCCTTTCTTTTTAGATTTGTCGGTGGTTTTCGTACATAACTTTTTGATAGTATAGTAGAGAAAATTTGAGATGGATTTAAGATGATTTAGAGCGAGAGCCTTCAGTAATTCTAAGGTCTTGTCAACTATTTTTGGTATAGGGATTGTTAAAATTATGCTAGTTAACCAAAATATTGGGTGTTTTGTAACTTTTTTTAAGGAAATTTGGTCTTTAGTGGCTTTAAAGGCAACTGTAATCTTGGCATTTTTCTCGTTTTTTAGTCATTGCAAGCTGCAGGATTTGGGAGAGTGATGATCCCAAGTGCTTAGAAGGAATTTCGATTAGGGTATAAGGTGGTTGACAATTAAAGTTCGTACATGCTTATATCAAAGTTACTTAAGGAGATTTCGTTGGAAATTGTTATATGAAGAAATTATGATTTGATGTCATTCTTAAAAATATTATGCAACTGTCTTCCCTCGGGGCTCTGAGTTTGTTAAGGAGTTCGGATACTTATATTGTTTTCATGCAAATGTTGTTGTTTTGATTGATAAGAGCATGGTTCCTGTTGGTGAACTTGTAGAAAACAAAGGCGTACGAGATATAGTCTGAATGTGACCCTGTTATAGTGTTATTACATTTATTATGCTAAGACAACCCAACCCTCTTATTGGACAACGGAAAAATAGAAACCTCAGATTATCAGGGATCGAGGTATCTTAGTTATGGCAGGTAGTGGAAGTTAAGTGTTTTCTGGTGATGGCTCAGTGAGTTAGCTACTAAGATATTGGCATGCAAATATTTTTAAACGCATGAATTCAAGCTTTTGCCCATCACCTGTTTGCTGGCTTAAAATTTTCTTTTATGCTTTACAATTTTTCGGTCGGTTTTAGCACTCATAGCCTTGCTTGATGAATACTCTCACGTTGGGCTTGTTTGATAGCGTGCCACATATGAATAAATGGTGGGTTGCAACATTAAAAAGCTCGACTGTGTTCTGGCTGATGCTAGCTGTAGTTTAGTTGAGTAACTAGTACAAGATTATATAATTAACCAAAAAGGGCCAAAAATATGAGAGTTATTGTTCCAATCCAGCCTTGTTTGGTCCCGCTAGAGGAGGTGTTTGATAGGGTTGATTGACGGGTTCTATCCAGTAACAATATAGGTTTTTCTTTTGTTTCAGATTTAGATAGAGACTGGTGTATTGTATTGTAGAATATGTAAGGTGCTATGCACGTATGTAAGCCGGTTTAATATAAAGAAACAATGTAATACTATTAAACTGAAATAACTGTTGCTGGAAAATGTATTCCATGTTCCTTGTACCACTCTACATTAAAAGACCCGTGCATCTTGAGTACTAATCATCATGCTTCAGATCATGAGTTAGCCCACTATTAGGTGCCCATTCTTTCGTGGGCATGTGCCAAACAGGGCGCGATGCATGTATTTAAGCCGGCTTAATATAAAGAAACAATGTAATACTATTAAACTGAAATAACTGTTGCAGGAAAATGTATTCCGTGTTCCCTTGTACCACCTACATTAATAGACCCGTGCATCTTGAGTAAGGGACTGTATGGAAATGAGTTCTCATGTAAAGTGATTATGAACTGTTTTCTTCTCCCTTTGAACACCATCTGATATTTTTAATATTGTGATTGTTGTCACAAATTCGGTAGTATTTGACGTCTGGTTTCATAGTACAACGTAAAAACACTGATAAAAATGCTGCTGCTGTATTCTGTAAGAGCTCCATAGCGGGACTCTATAAGTGTTGTATTTCAATATATTGTTGGAATTACTAGCTTATTTTTTCTCATGGAGATGTTTTATGTTAAATCACAGGTTCTCTCCTATTACCGGTGAGAAAGGAGAAATAACTGTGCGGAACATCTTGAATACTTCATTATGTACAGGCAGTCCCCTGGAAGGAATCATAGATCCAAAGGGATCAAGGTTAAAAATGTGCTGCAAATTTGTTTGTTGCTTGCTGTTTGCTTTTGGTTGATATACCAAGTCAAGCATTCCCATGACAAGAAGAAAGAATTTGATGAAAGCGACGCCAAAGACTCCTTAAGTAGTGAAGAACGTAGAAGACTTGGAAGAAAAGATATCCAGACTCGAGTGGGGGGAGTTCTTAACAACGATGAGAATCATGATGAACTGTCCGATGAAGAAGAAATAAATGGAGAAGAAGTAGACGAAAATAAGCATGAAGAAGACGAGGTAGAAGACAAGAAGACTGATATAAAGGAGGATGATGAAGCAGACGAGGTAGAAGACAAGAAGGCTGATGTAAAGGAGGATGATGAAGCAGACGAGGTAGAAGACAAGAAGGCTGATGTAAAGGAGGACGATGAAGCAGATGAGCTAGAAGACAAGAAGGCTGATGATGAAACAGATGAGCATGAACAAGAGAAATCAGATGCTGAAGTTGATCGAGAAGAGGAGAGGGAAGATGGTGATGAGAATGAAACTCAAAACACAGAATCTGAAGGCGGTCATACCCAAATCGAGAAGGAAAGTAGTGCAGAAGAGACCGATCATGATGGAGATGATAGCGCTACACATGAGGCACGTGAGGAACATTACAAGGCAGATGATGCTTCTAGTGCCGTGACTCAGAATCAACACCCTGAAAACATTGCAGAAGTGGAAAATAAAGAGAGTGACAATCAAGAAACTTTTAAAAGTGGCGACAGTGAGCCCAAGGAAGATTTTTTAGTCAATTCGGGAAATAGTTCGTCTCCAAATAACACATTAACACAAGAATCGAATGATCATCTGATGAGCAACACCACAATAGAAGATCATGGTTTGCTCTCAGAAAATCTTACTGAGAGTGTATCTGCCGGAGGATCCGACTTGCAAACTATTGGTGTAGAACGGGCCGTCAATAATTCCATTCTGAATGCGGAGAGTACTCATCCCGACTCTAATTCAACAGTTCCCAATGCAAAGAAGTTCCCTAATCCGCCTTCATCAATAAACGCGGAAGCAGGGAATAATACCGAAACTTTATTGGAAAATAACAATGAAATCGAGGGTGAGAAATCAGACACAGGTGATGAAACCTCAGAAAACTCTGTAGTAGTTCAGCAGGATGCTATCGACATATCAGATACGTCCAATTCCTTGGACGAGAAAGAGGTTCGCACGGATCTTGAGACCCTTCCTCAGATACAAACTGAAGGAGCGAATGATGAAGATGCCGCAGAATGAAGGCATTTGGAGCAGGTCACTGTTATAGTTCATTAGACTTCCTTAAATCAAATTTTCACCTCTTCTTTTCTGGCTCTCATAGTATCTTTTTTCTCCCTTGTTCATGTGTGAAATATTATATGCTGTGTGGATTTCATCTGTGCACGTAAATCTTAGGCAACTAGTTTTTTTTTTTTTTTCTTTCATAATCTGTACAATCAATCAGTCATCTAGTTTTCTTATATTTTAGTTCTCTTCTCGTTATTTCTTTACAGGGGTATTTGGTTTCCAAGATTTGAATGGATTAAGCCTCTAATCCAAGTAATATCATGTTTGGTTTATTGAATTCGAATCGTAGCTAGTTCTACAAGAAGTTGATTATATGTTCCCATTTATTTCATTAGATTATTTAATCTCAAGGCTAAGTTTACTAATTTAATTTCAATTATTGTGGTAATGCATGGAAAATATAGTTAATTGAAAATGTGTAAAATTGAGAATTTAGTGTTTTTATCATATTTATCTTTTAAGTCGAAACGTATATTAGGATTAATTTTAAGAAGACAATTATAAATACTAAATATATAATATTTTAAAATTAGGATTATAATTAATGCAAAATGTTATCTTGTTCTATTAATTTTATTTTGGAATGCAAACACCTCCTATAAGTATTATGCATTATATGATTTCAATTTATCTTGTGTTTTTTATGATATGATACCAGACTTTGATTTAATAGCACTTTCATGTTGGGTCACAGGACTGAGTGTTCTTCGGATTTGGACTTTTTAGGATGTAGTATTTGCTTTAAAGTTCTCTCTCCCTCCTAAATCTCACTCTTTAGTTCTATTTTTATACTCCCTCCGTCCCATAATTGTTTTCACACTTTCCTTTTTCGTTCGTCCCACAATTGTTTTCACATCCTATAAATGGAAACTATTACTTTAACTTTATCCTCACAATCTAATTAGTCTCATTATTTTAATAATATAATTTTACACAACACTCTACTATTTGTTGAGAGAGAGAGAGAGAGAGAGGTGTTGGATGGTGGGTAAAAATATATTCTTGGTTATTGTATTGGTTGAGGTTGGGAATACCATGATAAAATTAATGTACAGTTTGCTTAACTACCATTATATATATTGTCTTGTAGGTTGGTTGGAGGATTAAGATAGTTGGATCATCTATTTTATTTTCGTATTTTACTTATTAACTAATCTTCTCTAGCAAAATATAGCCATTATCCACAAATTTCCCGTATTATTTGTTTAATTTCTAGACACACACCTACCAATTTTTGTGATGTTTGACCTGTTCTTGTTTGAATACTTTTTCTATTTCAAATTAAGTGTTGTTTTAAAAACTAAAATATTGTTTTAAACTAAGCGTCGTTCTAATTATTTTTTCACATTTTTAAAATATGTATATCTCCGATTTTTAGCTTAATATACAAGATATTTTTTTAGAGTAGCATATCTTTAGAGATTATTAGTTATTTTAAGATGTTACTCCATATTATAATATTCTAATAATCTCTAAAGATATGTTATTAATATTTTATTCTAAACATCTTTATAAACTCTAAGCATCTTATAAGATATTTTAAGAGATTAAAAGATATTATTTTTAAATAATTTATAATTTATTGAAGTGTTTGACTAATACAACTTATAATTTTTTTGATAATTTATCATAATCTTTTAAAATTTAGTTTTAATAGAAAATATTTTTTTAGTTTTTACATTGAAGTAGAGATTGTGGAGTGGTGGCGGGTTTTGGGGTGAGGTAGGTGGGCGCAGGTAGAGTTGGTGAGAAAAATATGTTAAAATATCATAAAAAATTTTTCAGCTTATAATATATAAGTAGGGATGGCAAAACGACCCGCCCCGCAGTTGATCCAATTCGCCCCGCTCTGTTTGGATCGGCCCCGATCTGCCCCGTTTTGAGAATGGAGCAGATCCGCCCCCGCTTGCAGAGCAGATCAGGCATGGATCAACATATTTTTTGCCCTGATCCGCCCCGCTCCGCTCCGCCCCGCTCCATATAATATTAATTATATATAATATTAAATATATATATAATATATAGAATTATATATATATATTTTTAAATAATCAAATCTTGGATATGATTTGGTGATTTGGATGGATTATTGTTGATTAAATTGTGATTTTTTAATATTTTGCATTTAGTTTTTTAATATATTTATTTTGTAAAATTATGAGAATTTAATAGATGGAGCGGGGCAGATCAGATCCGCCCGCGCGGGGCAGGCATGGATCTCAAAATGCTGCCCCGCAGTGGAGCATGGAGCAGGGCGAATCAGCGGGGCAGAGCGCGGAACAGGCATGGATATTGAGGTATCCGCCCCGATCCGCTCCATTTGTCATCCCTATATATAAGGGGCTTATTTTATAATTTTATAAGCTGTCAGACAAAGCTCTTAGGTTCCATTTGGATGGATGAATTTAAAAATAAATGAAAATTTAAAAAATAATAAAGGTAAAAACACATATATTTTCAAATTATGAATTGTAAAGAGACGGGAGAGAAGAGAAAAATGAAGGAGAAGATGGAAAGAATATAGAAGAGTGATTATAAATGACATGATTTTGATAAAAATTTAGAATTTCTCCATTTTAAACTTGACACAAATATAAATATTTGTAAATCAATTAACTTACTTAGAGAAAGTGATTATTTATGCGTCAATTTATAAATTTAAAATTACCCATCCAAATTAAATCTTAAATAATTTATTAATTATTTTAAAGAGATTATAAGCTCCGTCTAACAACCCTTAATATGACTTTGTTTGTATTTACGGTTAATTTGAACTATTAATACTTAAGTGTAAGCCGGCCTAAATTGTTTTAACTACTTGGGCACAAGCGATATGTCGTGGACCTCCTGCGCTAAAGAATATAGGTGATTTTTAAGTTGAGAAAAAATAGCACTTCTTAGAGTTCGTTATAAATAAGGTTTATGGTTCAATTAATACGCACACGGAGTGCTTTTTTAAATATTACTCCTTAATATTTATTTTTATTTCTTATTTTTAGTAAGTCTCTTGTGGATCAGTTACACCCTACAACTCAAGTTCATTTTAAAAAAGTTACACAATTTATAATTAAAAAGTTACACAAATTATTACTGAAAAGTTAAATCATTAAAGATACACTTTTCAGTAGTATTTTGTGTAACTTTTCAGAAATGAACTTGAGTTGCACGGTGTAACTGGTGCATACAAGACTATGCATTTATTTTTATATGTCCCTAACTTTATTCTTAATCTTATTTTAGAAAATATTATTTTACTTTTATATTCATAAACCATCACTCTATTCTTTAGGGGCCCTATAATTATTTCACAATATTCTTATTTTATCTATTTTCTCTCATTTTTCTTAAAATTCCTACCCACACAGATTAGAATAAATTTGGGGAAATTGCTCCCTTATACTTGAGATTACGTGCACATTTAGTTAGACAAATAATTATGAAAAATAAATTTTTTTTTATAAGTGTGGATATAAACCATGAGACTGGAAGTTTGTTTTTTTTTCTTTCATAAATTACGAAGCTTGAATGGACTTCAACATTGTTAACAATAGAACTCCTGGTCAGAATTTGGGCGTAAAGGAAATGGGATGAGCACAAGAAAAAATGGCCACGTACTTTTAGACCCATATTACATCGATTGAAGTACATATATTTATACTTTTATTGTACTAGTTTAACCATTTTCACACAACACCTACACTATATAAATAATTTTGAATAATTTAATATTTTAGATGATTGGAGGCTATTTTTCAGGTTGGAATTAGGCTGGAAATAAGTAATGAAGTTATTTCTCAACCACCGACTTTCCAGCAATATTCAAACAAAAGATGTGAATGCTGTTACCAACCTAGATACCAAAAGCACCAAATCATGTACTTTTTATACATTAAGTCTAACTTTTTCTCTACCAGCGAGCATTATTTGGGAAAACAAATTTCTGGTAGAAATTGAAATAAACTTTTATTTTAAGGTTCATTTGGTTCGTAAGATAAAAGTATCTATCCGTTAAAAACATGCATGTTTTCGACGGATAGATATTTTTATCTTACGAACCAAATGAGCCCTTAGTAATAAAGTCGAAATTGTTACATTTGTTGTAAATAATCAAATATGCATGTTTTTATATCTTAAACTGAAACTTTGGTTTGTTTTGTATCTTGGAGCCAAGCCCCTAATAATATCACAATGCATATTCCATAGCATAAAATCTCTAAGAAAAATTAGAGGTATGCTTGGTTGGGGTAATGAGAATGGGGGATGAAAATCAGTAGAAAATTGGGGATTAATAAAGATCTATTCTAAATAGGTAGTGTTTTGTATTATTCATTACATAAATTAAATCATAAAAATAGTTTAAGCAAAAGGATAATCACCATTTAATGATATACATTATCGTTTTCATCTTAAATTCTTACCAAACGATCTCCTACAACAATATTCTCTCTATTACGTTTTAATTTTTCTAAGGGAATAGAGATAATGTAAAAATAGTGAGGAATATTTGCTCTATTTCATGATTAATCGTACAATTATTTTATTCGTACGTTTTAATATTATATATATACCCCAAAAAAAGTTTCTTAATCTCAAAATTAGCTTCATACATTGGTGGACATACATAATATGAACATTTATTTTATTGATTTTTTGAATCAATGACTAAAAAATATTTTGAAATAAAGTAGGTATTTTAAAACTGTTTTATTTTCTTTTTTGGAGTGATGTTTATTGTGGACATCTCGAAAAGGAATATGTGAAGTTTGTCTTGAACAGAAGGAGTACTGAATTATGTCACATTCACAATATATATATATACACTATTATTTTACTTCAAAATATACTTTTATAATTATTACTTTCTCTCTCCCAAAATTTTTTAATTAGAAAATTGACACACAGTTTAAGAAAAAATTGAGTATGTGAATGTGAGCTTAAATAATAAAATATATTTTATTGACTTTTGTGTGAATTATCTTTTTTAAGATGCGAAAAAAGAGTTGGGACGTCTCAAAAGAAAAAATGTGAAAAACGAAGTACTCTCTCAGTTCCAATATTTTTCTCTTTTGACTTTTCAATACATTTTAAATAGAGAGGGAAGAGTGGGGGATGGTGAGTGGACTTGGAGGTGAAGAAGAGGTCTTTTCGATAGGGAGGAAGATATTCTTAATAATTTACTTGTCGTGATCAAAAGATTGTAAATAAAATAGGGAAGCAAGGATAAATAGAGGCGGGGAGCGTCTCTTAAGGAGGAATACTCGACTAAGAGAGCTTATGATATCCTTCGTAAAGAGGTTGTGCCTGGAGGCAAAGAGAATGTGGAATTTAGACTAATTTGGAATAACATTGCTCCTCGAAAGTTTAGAATTCACGCTTGCGGAGTCCTGTGGCAGTGTCTACCAACTACATCAAATCTGTTCAAACGAAATGCCCTTCTCTCTCAAGTCAACTCTAATTTTGCAACAATTCAACAGAGACGGTAGCCTATGTCCTTTTTTAATGCTCTTTTTGCTTATCATTTTTGGATGAGTCGCACAGAGTGGTTGGGGTTTAAAGTTACACTACCATTCGATGCAGTGATGAATCTACTCCTTTTTAGTAGACTAATCAAAGGAAAGGATGAGAAAATTTTTGCGGTTTGCGTTAGGATGTGTGTTATTTGACTGTTATGGGAAAAAAATGTTATCATATTCCATCAGAGGATCCAGTGCAAATGTAGGATTTATTAGACGATCGCAAAATTAGCATTTGGAGTTGGCTTGCTTCTAGAGTTTATAAGGGGTCTTTAGGTTCTTTTCTAAGTGGGTGATTCATCCTAGTACTTTTTTCATAAATAAATGTTTATGAGACGACGTAGTTTAGGAATTTTATCAAATTTTATCATGAAGATTGTTTTGTTGGGAAGTGTGCATATTTTTATGTAATTATTCTGTAGGTATCTCTTATAACCCCTTTACTATAAAAAAAAATTGATTATAGGAAGTTAATTATAGTATGGAAAAATAAAATTGAGAGGAGGGATAATACTTACTTCCTCCATCCCAATATTTTCTTCATAGATGGAGTTTTACGCATATTAAGAAAAAGTGAAGTATGTGAGTGTAAAGTTAAATAATAAAATATAAAAAAATGTATTTTATTAACTTTTGTGAGTATGGATTTTTTTTTTTTAGGTGTGAAGAAAGAATTGAGACGTTCATGTAAATAAAATGTGAAATTTATATTGGGGCAGTAGGAGTATAAATGTTTATATAATTTTGGGGAGAAAGAGTTGAAAATAACGGGCAAAATAATTTTGTTTTATGAGAGTTACTTTTAAGTTGAAATTTGGATAGGTACGAAAGTAGTTAAAATACAATTCTGACAATACCACCTGGTCTGGTCTACAGATTTCAGTGTATGCCAACCTGTGAACCAATAATTTTGGGCACCACTCTAATAAACAATCTCAATTTAAAATTGTGAAAGATGTACAAATCAAATGAATAACTAAATACATCGAAACAAAATAAACCAAACAAATAGCTGTCGATGACTGTACACTCATATGATGAAGAAGAAAAAAAGCAGGTGGTCAAAGACAAACCCGACCCGAATCTCATTCGAGTTCGGGTTGACGCAGTTCTTTCCGGAGCTTTCTCGAAAACGACCTGCACGCGTCCATGCTGAGATCCATGGCGGCTGCCAGTGCCACAAACGCCGCCGCATCCTCCGCGCAACTCACGTGTTGCACGCCCACTTCCACCTCCGGTTTGCTGCACTTTCCCTCGCCCTGCACCGTCGATGACATCACGAACCCACGGTACAGGAGATGCGCCCAGGATCCGGACCCTGAAGCGGATCCTAGATCCGACCCGGAACCGGACCCCGAGCCAGAGCTGAAATCGAAGCTACTATTAGGGCTCGTCATCGGGGTCGGACCAGTGGTGATATCGACGCTGAATTTCCCACCCGTTTTCTTGCTTATGTTGGAATTGGCCAGAGGGATTGAGTCGATGCCGCCATCGGGGATGAGGTCGAAGCGGTAGCCGAGGCGATCGCCGGAGTTGGATTCCCTCCAGGCCTCGAGGCGTCCCCAGGGCCTCCAGGTGCTTTGACCGGGGCGGAGGATAAGCCAGGCCCCGGGATTGGATTTGCTGACCCGATCCGTGCCGGGTGATGGGACGAATGGGGTGACCATTGAGGCAGCTGCTACAGGGGATCCGGATAGATCGTGGATGGTGATGGACCATCCTTTTCGCTCTTTTTTTGGGGGTTGTTCGCCATCTTCTGTAACTGAATTAAAACAGCTTGC
The DNA here is from genome assembly GCA_026898435.1 of Prunella vulgaris. Taxonomy (NCBI): domain Eukaryota; kingdom Viridiplantae; phylum Streptophyta; class Magnoliopsida; order Lamiales; family Lamiaceae; genus Prunella; species Prunella vulgaris. Next base: position 3,554,049 of record JAPKLY010000006.1, on the reverse strand, counting down.
AGAGGTGCTTGGCTCCGATAATGATGATCTGTTCAATGGCAACGGAAAATTAGCAATTGCGAAATTGCAATCTCATGCTATAGTAGACAATGATTCCCAATCAACAATCAAATGAACAATTCAATGCAACTAGTTATGAATTAGCTGTAATGATCAATCATAATCTTCATTTGTTAAGATTCCCCAAATCAAGTTTAATCAGTTGAAATAATTCAGCGAAAGAATAGGAAGATAAACCAGAATCAAATATTACCTTGATCTCAAATTTCTCTCGGTGGAATTTCTGAAACTGAACTTGCAAGTGAAAACCGGCTGTGTGACATTCCCGTTGACCTGAAAAATTTGAGGGCTGCACTCGGGCTCTCCGTCGAACCGGAAAACAAATCTAGGGTCGGGTTCTGCCCTGACATTCAAATGCAATTTCGCATCGGACCCGCCAATTAGGACCCACCCGTTTTCAATCACGCACTTCCCCATGTTTTCCAGCATACCTCTCAAATCCAACTGCACCTCAACGCAACCCAGAAGCTTCCCACGGCTCCCAAACCCACAGCCAGGGGTCCCAAGGCTACTCCGCCTGTAAATCTCGATCTTCAAACAGGAAAACTTGCTCGATTTGTCGGCTAGCTTTTCCAAATCAGCTTTGCTGAGGGCGAAACAACCGTGAACTTTATTCTCAACGGCGTCGGTCTCCGCCGCCAGAAGCGACACATCGGAAACCTGAGTCGCGAATCCCTTCACCTTGAATTTACAGTAAAACGAAAGTGCGGAGAGAGAGGACTTCTCCGGAAACCTCAAGGCCAAATTGCCTATAACAATCCGCACGAAAGGACACGGATCCATCTCGTGCCGTAGCGAAAACCTGATAAACAGCAGCGATTGAGATATAGAGAGAGAGAGAGTAAAAAATAAAAGAAACGAAGAATGAGTATATATTGGAATCGGAATTGAGAGAGAGAGAGAGACAGGCTGGATGGGGGGGGGGGGGGGGCAGGGGCATGCGTGCGGAATGAGCTGGGGTGCACGTACGCTAAGTGCCAGCAGTGAAGAATCCTATACATATCTGTCAATCAGTGGTTTAACTATGGGGATTAATTTGTGCGGGAATTTGTCGTTTTTTGAATCCCTTCTTTTTCATTGGTTATCTGGTCTGGTTTCGGTTTAGGGAAAGCTGGCATACTCGATGCACTCTAGAATCGTAATAATCCAAATTTTGAGTCGGCTTAACCAAATTACTAGTTTTCTTTTCTTTTCTTTTCTTTTATTTTGTCAATTTAATTACATTCCAAAATCAACCTTAATGCTTTCCATAAAATGAATAATATAGATAATCGCCACATTAAGGGCTCATTTGGTTCGTAAGATAAATATATATATTCGTTAAAAACAAGCACATTTTTTACGGATATATATTTTTATCTTACGAACCAAATGAGCCTTAAGTGCCTTGTTAATCTAGAATTGATATCATATTCCCGCCTCAATTACTTTCAATATCTTATAAAAATTAATCCATATTTCAATATTATCTTATAAAAATTAATAAAATATCCAATCAATATCACACTCATTTACTATATTTAAAAAAAATGTTATAATATATGTAAATATATTATTATATTTTATGGATATAATATTAGATATATCCAGTGGGCTTTAAGCCCACAAGACTTAGGGTTAGGTATCCTTTATATATTGTATCTTCCCTTTGTATTCTCCACATTCTACACATTCATTGTAACGGCAGTTCTTAATAGTATAATCTCCTGGCTTGGTCGCCCCCAGACGTAGTCACTTTGTGACGAACTGGGTCATCAATATTGTCCATTTACTTTTATGCTTTACGCTTTCCTCTCAATATTACAACACGTTATCAGCACGAGTCTCTACGAGCATTAAAGATTTACGAGAGGATTGCTCCAGCAGTTTTCGGATCGGATTCAAAACTCAATATTTTTTCTGGAATTTATTAAGCGATAAAACTGTAAGTTTATTTATTATGTTTTCTGAAAAAAATAGAAATCCATGCTTAGGGCGAATATGCTTATGCTGTCATGAACAGTATGCTTTATACCCTGCAAATCGCATGCTTGTATACATGATATATCCCTATATATGTGATTCATGTTTTGCATTCATATGCTTAAATTCATGTTTTGCATTCATATGCTTAAATTCCTGATCATGTGATTATCCGATAGTATATATGTTTTACATTGAAAAACCGCATGCTTGAGCAATGTTTCACATGGCTTATATCTGTTTGTACACTGCCTATATGCTTATATACTTGGATGATCTGTTTGTACAAAACCTGGATTCCCAATAATTCGATCCCTCCGATCGAACCCCCAAACTCAATCTGTTTTTTACGAAACAGAAACCCAGTTTTCAGAAATCTTTTTCGAAACCAAATCAATTTTTTCGAAAATTTTAGTCCCCCAGATCGATTAATTTCCAAATCGATAAACCCAACTTCTGTGTTTCGAAATATACCAAAAGGTTTTCAATCCAGATCAAAACCTTTTTTTTAAAAATCAAAATCGAAACCTGGGATCAAATTTTTTTTCCCTTCTTCGAGAAATTCTGATAGCAGAAAACTCAGTATCTTTTTGCTTCGAACCCAGAAATCCCCAATTGCATCTGATTGAAAATACCCAATTCGAGAAATCGAAGTGGACAAGAATCGACACCTACCCGTGACGAACCGTGTAGTCCCCTGAAGTGGACCCACGGCGTGACAGCCGCGCGACCGCGAAGGCGGTGGACCCTTTGCGCGACGGCATCACACGACGCCTAAAACCCAGAGACGGTTTGCGTCGACGGCGAAGGGTGGTGTCTGGCTGCTGTACGCCGACGTCCGTTATACGGCGACGGCGACGACCGTGCGCCTGCGCCGAGCGTTGCGACGACGCCCCTGTGCGACGGCCGTGACGGCGCCTCCGGCCCTGACTTGCGACGGCGGCTGTACGGCAACGCACGACGGCGACTGAAAATTGCGACAAAATGTCGGCCGTCGTGGACGATTTTGATTCGATCCACGAACGCGACGAACGGGCTGCGAATTCGTCGGCGACTTTTTCGCGTGAGTGCGCCCGGAAAATTCGGAAATTGAATTTGTGTGTACTCACATCCGAAATATTCTGAAACCCTAATTTTCATCTCTGCGCAATTGTTAACCTTGGGCCATATCATTTGGGACATTGCCTTTTAATTCAAATGGGCCATTATTGTCCTGGGCCTATTTTTTGATAATTCCTTAATACGGGTCGTGCCCTACTAATAAAAAAAAACAATGGGCCTGTTTTCCGAAATGGGCCGTGCCATTATTATCCTATTAATAAAAAAAAAAACTTTATTAATTAATAATAATATTAATTAATTAATTAGGCCATTTTTTTTAATTAATTGATTGGACACTTTATTTTAGTCGATCCTAATTATTTGGATCCTAACAATTATTTATTTTTGGGTTAAAGTCCCATTAATAATTTTCTAATTCATAATGGTATTATGAAAGTCCAAATCATCAATTTTTTTAAGGCCTTATTCAATAATTATTTTTGGGTTCAAGTCCCATTAATAAATGTCTCATAAAAGTCATACACCCAAAAATATTTATACCCCCTATAATTAATTATTAATTTTTATTTTTTTTTTGTCTTAGCATTTTTATGATTGAGCCTTAATTATTACATGCTACAAACAAATAATTTTTAATAAATTTCCATTTATTAATTTTTGTAGCAAAAACATGTCAAACATCACTAAATGTGAATTCAATGAATTGGCACTTGTTTGCCATAACTATTTGACATGGGCTCTCAACGTTGAAATTCACTTTGTCTATAAAGACTTTACCGACACAACTAGACAATCATCTAAATCCACAACTGCCCAAATGGCACAAGCTCTAATCTTCTTAAGACACCATCTTCACAAAGATCTTAAGAACGAATACCTCACTGAAAAAGATCAATCGATGTTATGGAAATCCCTCCAGGATCAATTCCAACAACAACACGATGTGATCCTCCCCGAAACCAGACATGAATGGATAACACTTCGTTTCCAAAACTTCAAGTCTGTAACGGAATACAACTCCGCCCTACATCGCATAGTTTCTCAGCTTAAGCTGTGTAAAGAAACAATAACTGTTGATCAGTTAATTAAAAAAAAAAATTATTTCCACTTTCCACGCTAGTAATCTTGTACTTCAGCTGCAGTACAGGGCCAAAGAGTATCAATCACACTCCTGAGCTCATTTCTGCACTTTTAGTTGCAGAAAAGCACAACCAATTGTTGATGAAAAATCACAATACTAGACTGGTTGGCTGACAAGCTGTGCCTGAAGCACATGCTACTCGGAGGAACTCTAGAGGCCGTACACGTGAAAAAGGAAATGAGGCGAGTGGGGGACGCGGATCGACCCGAAGTCGAGGCCGTGGTAGGGGAAGAGGTAGAGGTAGAGGTCGCAACAATGCACAATCTAGTGCAACTGATAATAATGCACCTCAAGATAAACCATCGAGCTCACGTGCACAGAACAAACAAGTCTGTCACAAGTGTGGATGCGACGACCATTGGTCTCGCTCGTGTCGTATACCAAAACATTTGGTGGAGACGTATCAACGTATGCTAAAAGACAAAAATGGGAAGGCTCATCACGGTGGGACACACCACAACGACCTGCCCAAAGCAGGCTTTGTCATAGACAAAGGATGACCTCTTGGGTGAACATATGACTATTGACTACAAAATTTAATACGTTCTTGATAAAGTAGGACCTAAGTGATCCCTTGTGCGGCTGATCAATCAGCGTCTGTAATCTTGGCTCTCCTTAGCATTCCTCATATCTAAACGTAACCAAACATACACTTAAGTGCTTATGGAGATTAATGTGTTGTGCTTAGTAGATAGTGCTACTACACATACTATCTTAAAAGATAGACAATTTTTCCAAACATTAACCGAAAAGAAAGGAAGTGTAACTACTATTTCCGACGACGACATACAAATCGTTGGCTCCGGAAGAGCCTCGATCATTCTACCTATGGGTACCGAACTGATAATCAAAAATGCTTTATTGTATCCACAATCAAAGCGTACCCTCCTCAGTTTCAAAGACATTCGACTGAATGGCTATCACATTGAAACAAATACTGAGGACAATAGTGAATATCTGTTGATGACTCACTATTTGAATTATCGTAAACACATCGTCGAAAAACTTCCATCTTTCTCGTCTGGTTTGTATTATACATACATCAGACCCTCAAATCTCCATATAGCTCTTAATCTAAAATTTAATGATCCAAATTCTTTCAAACTATGGCATGAGCGGTTAAAACATCCAGAACAATCCATGATGCGTCGGATTCTATGTAATTCATCTGGCCATAACATAACACACAACAGAATCCCTTCTGTTAATGAATACATATGTGATGCGTGCACAATGGGTAAGCTCATAATTCGTCCTTCTAGTAGTAAAGTAAGAACTGAATCTCCTAAATTCCTTGAACGGATTCAAGGAGATATTTGTGGACCGATACACCCAGCATCTGGACCATTTCAGTACTTTATGGTCCTAATAGATGCATCCACTCGGTGGACTTATGTCACCATGCTATCCACTCGCAATACTGCTTTTGCAAAGCTTATTGCTCAGATTATCCTGTTGATATCACAATTCCCAGATCATCCAATCAAATCCATACGCATGGACAATGCCGGTGAATTCACCTATAAGGCATTTGATGATTGTTGCTTGGCATTGGGAATCAAAGTGGAGCATTCGGTCCCTCATGTTCATACTCAAAATGGTCCAGCTGAATCATTAATTAGACGTCTTAAATTAATCGCTAGACCGCTACTATAAAAAACGAACTTACCTGTTTCATGTTGGGGGCATGCAATCTTACATGCATCATCACTAATCCAATTCCGACCAACTGCATATCATGAATATTCCCCTATTCAACTCGTGCGTGGAAATGAACCTAACATTTCCCATCTGCGTACATTCGATTGTGCAGTGTATGTTCCAATACTACCACATAAGCGAACATCTATGGGCCCACAAAGGAAACTCGGTATTTACATTAATTTTGTATCTCTCACAATACTTAAATACCTCGAGCCTTTAACTGGGGATTAGTTTACAGCCCGTTTCGCTGACTGCACATTCGACGAAGATCTATTTCCGGCCTTAGGGGGAGAGAAAAATACCACAATTAATAAATGCCGTGAAATTATGTGGAACACAAAAGATCTTCAATACTTAGGCCCACGCACAAATCAAACTTGAACCAGAAGTTCAAAAGAAAATAAACTTGCAATAATCAGCAAGTAATCTGCCAGATGCATTATCAAATGCATTACTGATTATAAATGAAGTGACTGTGAATAGTTAAGGATGCCCCTATACGCCAGAAGCGTAATGAACCTCCTTACACAAAACCATGGTATATTAATGCTAATAATATATTCAGTTACTCATGAAATCTCCTGAAGAGATTCGTCCTGAAGACGAGAAATCCTAGTAAAAAGCACGTGCACATAGCAATCAAAATACTAGGATTGCGGAACACCCAGATCAATGGGAAATGATCAAGATCTGGTTTACATGAATCTTAAATAAACACAGGAGACAAACATATCACTGTTGTCGACAACATCTTCGTACCCATAGTTGCTCTTTCTAAAATCTGGTACCAGTATCTAAATTTGATTAGATGCAATAGAAAGAAGCAAATATGGAAGAGCTAGACTCGCAAAATAAACTGTTTTGTTCTATCGTACATACCCCCTAAATATTTTATCCCTGAAGGATATAAATGGGTATTAATACGAAACAAAATGAAGTTGAGAGATACAAAGTGAGATTAACAGCTTAAGGGTTTTTCGCAGTGACCCATTATTGAGTTTGATGTGATCAAACAAATTCTCCTGTTGTGAATATTATAAAGTTCCGCCATATATCATTGGCAGTTAAACGCAGTTAATGGACATAATTACCGCATACTTATACGGATCATTAGATTCTGACATCTATATGAAAATCCCTGATGGATTAACTATTCCCCAAATGAGGAATAACGAACATCGTAGTATGTTCAGCATTAAGTTGCAACGCTCGTTATATGGCTTAAAACAGTCAGGTCGTATGTGGTATAATCGACTAAGCGAATTCCTCCTGAAGAAGGAATACGTAAATAACGAGGCTTTTCCTTGTGTCTTTACTAAGAAATCCCTTAATGGTTTTTGCATCATCTCGGTGTATGTGGATGATCTAAATATTATTGGAACAAGGAAAGAGATTGAAGAAGCAAGTTCAATCTTAAAAACTGAATTTGAAATGAAAACTTTGGGTAAAACCAAGTTCTGCCTCGGTCTGCAGATCGAGCATTTCCCTGAAGGAATACTGATACACCAATCAGCTTACCTAAAGAAAGTGTTGGAGAGATTCCATATGGATAAATCTCATCCTTTAAGCACTCCAATGGCTGTCCGTTCCCTTGATTTGGAAAAGGACCCATTCAGACCTAAGGAAGATACCGAAGAGCTATTGGGACCTAAAGTTCCATATCTAAGTGCAATTGGTGCACTGCTCTATCTTGCAAACTGCACTAGGCCCGACATTGCCTTTGCAGTCAATCTACTTGCAAGGTTCAGTGCCTCCCCTACGAGGAGACATTGAAATGGTGTGAAACATATCTTACGATATCTTCAAGGTTCTCAAGATCTTGGTCTTTTCTATCGAAGAAACCAAGACAACACGCTTATAGGTTATGCTGATGCTGGTTATCTATCTGATCCCCATAATGCGAAATCGCAAACGGGTTATGTTTTCCTCTGTGGTGGAACAGCCATTTCATGGAGATCTGTCAAACAAACTTTGGTGACCACATCGTCAAACCACTCAGAGATCATAGCTCTGTACGAAACTGCACGAGAATGTGTGTGGTTAAAGTCCCTTATAAAACACATTCACGATTCGTGTGGTATCCCTTCTGTTGACTTAAGCCCTTCAATTATCTACGAAGATAATGCTGCATGTATTGCACAAATGAGCAACGGCTATGTCAAAGGGAACTTGACGAAACATATATCCCCAAAATTCTTTTATCCTCACGAACTCCAGAAGAGTGGTGAGATCACGATAAAACAAGTACGCTCAAGTGACAATCTAGCTGATTTGTTCACTAAATCCCTTCCCACTTCGACTTTTGAAAAGTACGTACATGGAATCGGGATGCGTCGACTTGGAAGGTTGTTATCTTCAGGGGGAGTAACAAATGTTAAACAATCCTGATGATTGTATCCTCGAGGCCATTTGTAACACTCCACTAAGTAACACTTGCATTCTTCCTTGTCATATTATATCCAAGGGGGAGTGTTATAATATATGTAAATATATTATTATATTTTATGGATATAATATTAGATATATCCAGTGGGCTTTAAGCCCACAAGACTTAGGGTTAGGTATCCTTTATATATTGTATCTTCCCTTTGTATTCTCCACATTCTACACATTCATTGTAACGGCAGTTCTTAATAGTATAATCTCCTGGCTTGGTCGCCCCCAGACGTAGTCACTTTGTGACGAACTGGGTCATCAATATTGTCCATTTACTTTTATGCTTTACGCTTTCCTCTCAATATTACAACAAAAAAAATCAGGATAATGTAGACACCTTTGAGTAAATGGAGAAAGATTCAAACCAAGTAATAATATGAAAACAGGAGGACAGCTGTAAGAGGTTTCATATTCCAATGGGGGGAAGACAGACTAGTAGGATTTGACGCCAGTCTTCACCAACATCTACCCTGGTCCAACCCTCCTCTGAGTTTTTTCTTCTTTTTCTATATTTATATATACGATTAATTCACTATTTCTTTTCTCAATTTTTAATTTAGTCTTGATCTTTGTAATTATTATTAAAAAATACTACATCCGTCCTACTATATGTTGCTAATATTATAATTTTTGTCCGTCCAACTATATGTTGCTTATTTGTTTTTTTTTTTACCTTTTTTTAAAACTATTATTCACTTCTTTATTATTATTATTTTCAATAACACTATTTATATTATTTTTTCACTTTTCTCCATCACATCACTTATATTTTTTCACTTTTTTCATCACATCACTTATACTTTTTCACTTTTACCTTAATTCGTGTGCTCAAAAGCAACGAGCAACATATAGCGAGACGGAGGGAGTACAATTTTTTTTAAAATTCACTCGTTATATATTTTTCATTCTCAATCGACAACTGATGATATGTTATCTGGAATGAGTAAAAATGTGTCATGCTGGGGGTGCATGTATAAATTTAATTTAGAATTTCAAACCTTCAGTATTGAGATTTTTTAAAATTTGGTACAATTTTGGACAATTTTTTCTAGGATTTTTTATTGTTCTTTCAAGTGTTTTGTAAAATTGATATTGAACACTACAAACATATAAAAATTTACTTCCTTTCTACAACCAGAAAATATTTTATTTTATTTCATTATATATGATGTTGAAATTAAAAAAGAAAAAAGTACTCCAGGTCCACTAATATCATAAATTTTCACGTATTTTGATGAAACACATCATCAATTGTCTATTGGAGATAAAAAAAACATGTGTCGAATTGAATATTTTTAAAGGATTGACTTTCTAATATAATATTCGTGAATTTCAATATTAAATTGAATGTGTGGATTTTACTTTTAATTTAAAAAAACAAACTTTTATTAGGGTTGAATTGAATTTCTAACTATTTTTATCAAATAATATCAAATTGTCATTTGACACAGGTTGATCCTAACTACAAATTTGATTTAGACATCATGTCCAATATAAGAAGAACACCATTTCTTTTCTTAAAAATGGTTCGTTGTTTATATTTGTGCTATAAAATTTGCAAGAATAACTATAAGAAATTATTCTCTGCCTTGTCAAAATTACTTCATATTTTCTTTTTCTAGAAGTCTCAATATTACTTTCACAATTTAAAAGAAAATAATTTATTTAAGAAAATTAATAAAGTATATTTTTTATTTAACTCTCATACAAAATTTCATTTCTAGTACGCGTGTTACTTCATACTACCTCTATTCCAGATCTTTTTTTCAAAAGATTTGGACACACTGATTAAGAAAGATATGCAGTATGTGAGTGTGAAGTTAAACAATAAAATATAAAATGTATACTTTATTGATTTTTGTAAGTGTATATTATTTCTTTTTTAAGATGTGAAAAAAGAGTTGAAAGATTTCAAAATAAAAAATGTGGAAATATAAATTGAAATGAAGGAAATATATGAAAATAATGTCCTATGGAGTAATATATTTTATAGTTTTGAATGGGTGCTTTTGAATAGACTACTTATCTACTATCTTTAGTAGACATTCTAAACTTGAAAACCAATCTTATGCCATTTTCTTTCCCTTTACCCAGCATATATTTGATTTCATGTATAACATATAAAGATTCAGAGCTCTAGGCTAATGAAATTTAATCCACACACACACACACACACATATATATATATATATAAGTACGTAAACTCGCGTATTACGCGCGATTATTAAAAAATATATTTTTAATATAGATTATATTATGTGAATCAATAAATTTTAGAATATAAATTTTAATTAAAATAGAATATAAAAAAATAATATTAGAATATTAAGAACATGGAAAAAAATATTAAAAAAACAAATAAACAATTCAAACGTCAAAATTTTAAATCAAATAGATCTGCGATTGTAGCAATCAAACATTACCTAAAAAAACCATGAAATTGTTTAACAATAGAAAAGAAAACAATTCAAATATAAATTTTTTTAAATCAAATAGATCTGCAATTATAACAATTAAACATTACTTCCAAAAGAAAATCACAAAAATTGTATAGCAATAGAAAAATATTATTTCAACAAATTATTAGATGTAAAATATGAACCTGCAAAAAAAAAATTCGAACATAAAAAGATAAATAAATAATTCCAGTATTAGAATACGATAAGTAAGAACATCAAAAGAAAAATAAGAAGTAATGAGACGCAAGAAAAAATAAGATTAAAAGATGAGAATAATAATGTTTATGGAGTTGAAATTTATAGAAGTATAGAAATTAAGATGAATGGTTGAGATTAAAAAATTAGATATAGAATTTGATATTATGAATATATTTATAAGATTTATACAAGATATATATATATATATATAAAATATCAAAATATACTGTCAAGATTAAAACACTTAAATTATAAGGTCGAGATTAATTCTTAATGCCAGAATTAATGAGAATAGAGGAATTTCGAAATTGATCATTCTGGTTGATTTCATAACTTTAATTCGTCTTTATATAATATTAAGATATAATTCGTCCTTATAATATTAAACTAATAAGATGCATTTGAATATATATAAAACCATCGAAATCATTTAGGGTACGTTTGTTTGGGGATTAAGGGGGTCGTGGGAAGTCATGACTTTGAAATCTTGAGATGTGAAAACATTGATGAATGGTAAAAGTGTGTGTTTGTTTTGGGATTTTAGTAGGGTAGGATGTTACTTTATGTCAAATCAAAGTGTGATAGTGATTGATTTTATAGGTATTATAATAGGTATAATATGTATTTTATGAGTGTTGTGTTGGAAAGAGTAATAATAGGTTTAATAGGTATTTTTAGGTGTGGATTGAGTTTGGGATGTAAAATCCGGATGTTACATCCCAAACTCGTGTAGAGACTTGATCGCAAAGTCAAACTCACATCCGTGCTAGTCCCAAAACAAACATACCCTTAGAAAAAAAGAGCTGGATCGAGGACACTTTTGTAAAATTCACTCATATTTTTGTGGAATGCTCGTTATGGTAATATGTTGAATTGAAGTCGATTTTTGGGATATTATTGCTCGAAATGCTCATTTGGTAGAAAAATCATGCAAATCTTTTCTTGGGAATGTTTAGGTGCTTGAGTTTACTCAAATCAAATGGAAATGTTTGTTAAGTTAGCATCACATTTATGGAGTAATAGTTGGAACTGTATCACCTCCTGTACAGTATGGTCCTGTGCAGGAGGATGACTATTGGATTACATACACTCGTGCGGGTGTGTGCGTATATGTGTATGATCCAAGGACCCTTCTATATCGGAGGAAATTCTAATCCGTAATAGCTATATATATTATAAAATTTTAATAAAACAGATGGAATAATAGTTATGGCTTGTCAAATTAGCATGGCATATATGGAGTAAAAGTTAAATACATAATTTCTTTTGCTTATAAGTTTCCATGGGGATGGAATAGTAATTAGAGGTGCATATATTTAAGTGGATGAACTGGAACTGCGGCCGTGAGGTGGGAAGTGAAATTGACAACCAAAAATGCACTGTGATGCATTAAAATTGGTAATAATTGCATTTAGGAAAGAAAAAATGTAGTGTATAATACTCCCTTTGTCCCAAGATAAATTTCACACTTTTTTTATATGGATGTCCCAACTCTTTCTTCACACCAAAAAAAGGAAATAACTCATACTTACAAAAGTCAATAAAGTATATTTTTTATATTTTATTATTTAACTTCACACTCACATACTTTACTTTTTCTTAATATGCGTGAAACTCCACCTATAAAGAAAATGTTCGGACGGAGAGAGTAAGTAATAATTGGATAATAAAGACAGCGAGCGGACTCCAATTTGCAAGTGCCACACACACAACACCGATTGGGCCATCCTCGCGCGAGCTGGATATGGGGCCCACATTACCTAATTAATTACGCTGGACCCTTGCTTTGCTGCTGCTTCTTACATTTCTTACAAGTGTACTACACAACTCAAAATTAATCCTTCCCTCCTCAAAATAAACTTGAGTTTTTGTTTTCTTTCATTTTCTTTAAAAAAAAATAAAAAAAAATAGACCACTTACTATGACTAAAATACTACTAAATATGCATTTTTATCTTTTATTACATTTAATGTGTTTTATTAATTACTCCCTCCGTTATGTAGAATTTGCACCTTAAGCGATGATATATTTTTTTTAAAAATGTATTTTATATGTAAAATAGTGGAATATGAATAAATATGTATATAAATTTGTGAATATGTATATATGTCAATATTTTTTAGTGTATAAATTTGTGTGAGACGTCCAAATAAAAAAATGAGAGTATAAAGAAAGGAATAATTAGAGAGAAAATATTTTATGAAGTGGAGTATGAAAATTATGAAAGACTACAGCCAGTATACACGATGAATGGAGATCTTTTGATGACACATTGACACTTCATGTGGGGCCAAGCCAAATTGGCTATGGAGTGACTTCCATATATATATATATATATATATATTTTATTGGTAGATATTAGTATTTAGTAGTTAGAAGTTAGTACACCAAGTTTTCATACACTCTAATTTCCAAATAAATTTTATATCTCTCTCCTATTCGTTCCCAAAAAAAATCGAACCTGAGTCACTCACTCAAATGAGGAGTCCGGTGTCCAGGTGTGCTAACTCACCTGGTTGGAGTGACTTCCATAACTGCATTGTCCTCGATCGCTCTATTCAACTCTTTATCTAAAAAAAAAATATGTATAAGTTTAAAGTTTAATAAATAAATAATAAGATTGAGGTTGCCGAATTTCGGCTGAGTATATCAGTTGAGGGTTTGTTTGAAAGGACAGATTTAATTTTAAGAGATGAATTTTTTTCAAATTCACCCATTCATTTAATTTAATTTTGTTTTGCTAGACAAGTTTTAACTATATTGTATACAAAATCAGATGAATTAAGATACTTTAATTTTTAACTTAAAAATGAGTATATGTGTTTGTATATATACTTGGAGAGGTTGTGCTGTTCCTACGAGTGTAATGTGTATGTGTTGTTTTATATATATTTGTGTAGGAGAGAGAGACACAATTATGTTTTATACGTGCATGTAAATTTGTAAATGCTAGAGGAATTTCACTTCAATTAAAAGTTGAAATTTTATATAAAAAAAAATGAACATAAATGGAAGTTAAAATTTTATACAAAAAAATGAACATAATCCATTTATATTAAGAATATGTATTTATATATATTTTGTGTAGTGTACTACCACCAGTAAATATTTGTGTTACACGTAATAGTATACTATATAAATGGTTTTCAGTAAATAATGCTAACATGATATTATGTCTTATATTATTTCCTCTAATACTCCTCTTTCACTTTACTCTCTCTCTCTCTCTCTCTCTCTCTCTCTATATATATATATATATATATATATATATATATATATAATCATTGCCAAATCTCAAAATTTTCAATATAATAGTTTGGGGAGAACACGTACGATAAAAACGAATGAGATTTGATTGGGGGAAGAAACAAAATATTTGATTTTTTGCAAATGTATATACGTTAAAAAATTAATTAATTATGCGAACATTTCAGTAATTTTATTTATATTTTTTAAAGAATTAACCATCTCTTAATTATTACAAACTAGATATCGCTAATGCGAAAAATATAATGCATGTGTTAATTTTAATTTCACTGATTCTCTAATATTAGGAAGAACGAGGAACTTTTCTTACGGTAAAAAAATCCTTACTTTAGTTTGTACCAAATTTTGAATTTAATTTGTGAGCTTTTACCAAATCAGGCGTATACACCTGCCCATTTGGCCATAAGGACAAAAATATTTCTTTGATATATTTATAATATGACAAACACTTATATACAAATTTCTACGGATCTAAGATCCGTAGAAATATCCATTTTTGAAAATTCGCGGGTCTAAATCGGGTCGGGTCGAATTTGAGTATTTTTTTTCCAAAATTCGCTTAGCTTGTGATTTTCGCTCCCAGTATGTTACAATTGGGACAAATGCATGTTACTTTAAGGCAAAACGTGTGTTACAACCAGATTAAATGTTGTTTTCTGCACATATTCATTTATTTTTGAAGAAATAAATATTTTTCATGCAATGTAACACATGTATATGTTACATTGTATGTGTAACACATATTTATTCTTAATAAAAATACATTTTATCCTATAGTAACACATATATGCTCATATAAAAACACAAATTGAGGAATAAATATGTGTTACAATTAGAGTAAATATGTATTACTGCAAATTTATGTTACACTTGGAGTAAATTTGTGTTACTGCAAATGTGTGTTACATCTAGAGTTAATGTGTGTTACTGCAAATGTATGTTACAATTAGAGTAAATGTGTGTTACAATTAGAGTAAATGTGTGTTACTGCAAGATCAAATGTGTGTTACTGTATACACAAACATTTATTCGTCCTTATAAAAATATATATTATATTTTATATAACATATATAAGATATTAAATGATGTATTAAGTACATGGATAACATATTATTAACATAAATCAACAAAAAAAATAAAAAATAAATTAAATAACACATATTTATACTTGCAGAAATACATATTTTCTTTATAGTTACTTGAAAAGTATAAAAGATTATTTTTTTAAGAATTAGTAACACAGATTTTGCCTAATTGTAACACGCCTTTGCCCAAATTGTAACATACCTGGGAGCGAAAAAACATATTATTAACATAAATCAACAAAGAGAATAAAAAATAAATTAAGTAACACATATTTATACTTGCAGAAATACATATTTTCTTTATAGTTACTTGAAAAGTACAAAAAATTAATTTTTTAAGAATTGGTAACACAGATTTTGCCTAATTGTAACATGCCTTTGCCCAAATTGTAACATACCTGAGAGCGAAAAAACCTGGAACTACAAGTTGCGCGAATTTTGGAAAAAAATATCCAAATTTGACCCGACCCGGTTTAGATCTGCGAATTTTTTAAAAATTGATATTTCTACGGTAGAAATTTGTACACAGGTGTTGCTCTTATAATATATCTATTTTTCGTGAGCATTGATATTAATATTGGATAAAAATGATATTTTCATAACACCCATAAAAAAATATTAAAAATATTGGTATAAATATCAATTAATTTTCTTCTATAAACTGAATCTAATTAATATCGTTAAAATATCGAGGTAATATAAAAAATTATTTAAAATATCGATAAATTTTGACAAAAAATAAAACAATGTACGTATGTTTTGTAAATTTATCATAATTGTAAAATTTGTTGGTATTTTTTTTAAAACTTATGCATTAAATGTTAATTATTAAATTTTTATAATTTTCTAAAAGTTTACCGAATATCAATATATTCATCAATATTTTCATCGATATCGATATTTTCATCCTTGATTGGCCCCAACATATCATGGAGAATTCTATTTTTCTGATTTGTAAGTTAACCATCAAATCTTAATTAGCAAAATAATGTAGGCAGCGAGAGCGTATAGTAAAGATGGATATATGAAGAACACCAACATATATACACTAGTTCCGTGAATTCTAAGAGTACCCGGAAAAGTGGCACACTCAAATACGTTGATTTCCACAGAATACCGTAAAAGAGGTGCATGAGATAAAACTCCCTTTTTTCATTAATCAATTAAAATCCCTTTATAATGATCTTGAAACTCATATTTATAATATCAAACAACTTATAGAATGAGAAAATATAAATCCTAAAATAATCAAATCAAATCATAGTTAACATAAATATGTAAATCTAAATTAACATAAATATAACAATATTCATCAATATCCTCATCATTCTCCACTTCCTGAAGACGATTCGCCCTCGAATCATGTTGGTAAAAGTGCATAAACAAGTTGGAAGATCCTTAAATTCGTGCAGCCAAAAAATAATAATAACGTAAAATCTTATCGCTAAAGCACCCTAATATTCACCAGTAGTAAAAGTAAATATTGATTGTCATTTATCAAATCTTTTGATATAAAGATGTTGTGATAAATATCCTCAACCACAAAAATACCTCGATCCGCACGAGTTTCATCATTCTGGCATGGATTATCTTCAAATATAGAATCATCATCAACTTTTGTAAAAAATCAGTGGGCCATAATATGCACCATCACCGATATCCACTGAAACATCAACATACTCATAAAAAATTGGTGGTCCAGCATAATTACAATTATCATCAGAATATTCGTCGTAGGTTGGTGGTTCATCGTACTCACTATGAAAAGTAGGACCATAGACGATCTGTGTATTATCATTTTCATACGTTAACTGTTCATCACATAGTACCATATATCAATTAAAAAATTCGAAACCATCATCGAGAATCGTACCTGATATCTGAAGAACCGTAGGCGGAAGTATATATGCGTATTAAACTAAGATTTTTAAAGTGAATTAATAAGTTTTTGTAAACTAAGAGCTGTCCTTAGTAAATTAAATGCCAATCATTTGAAGTTAGGCAGTATGTGATCATACTTGTTCATAGCACTTTATTAGTCATTCAATTTTAAGGCCATGTCAAAATTAGGCATATCAAATCACATTAGTGTTGAAAATGAGTATTATTTTAACATTTTAGGTAAGGTGGCATCTACCTGCAAAGAGGTAGCAAAAAAAAAAAAAAGTAGATTTGACTTTAAAATATAATTCTTCAAAAAGAATACTTCGTTTTAATTTTTTCCTTTTTGTTGAAATTTTGTTTTTTGACAGGTCTTTTTGTTGAAATTAATGGAAGAAGATGTTTGATTTAAAAAATGATTTTACGTAATACAAATTAATCATCATATGTAGCTCATTCGACATTCGAATGATATAATAATGTGTAAATTGTAAATCTGACTTTTAACTTTACATTCTTAAATATGATTTTTCATAGTCGTTTATTAGGTTTTTTTTTTTTAAATATTGTAGTTTTTATTTATAATTACGAAAATATAGTAAAATTTAGGGGTCTTATGTTTTTAAGCAAAGTCGTGAACATGGGTCACGTTTTAGGGGAAAACGTGATCCCAGTTCACGTTTTCAAACAATTTCTTCACGCCGTTAGTTAGCTGAGTCAACCAAAAGGAAACCAAACCAATTAATGTATTAGTATTACCTCCACCTTACCCCAATTAATGCGTCCCCTCCCTCCCCCCCCCACTTAGTGCGTAACCCCCCTCCCCTGTTTTAAGAAGATGTGACAGGATATTAAGTTATTGACATTTTACAATTATTTTTGCATGCATTGGAAATTAATAATACATTTCATTTAATTAAATTTTATTTATTTTGCAGAAAAACTATATTTGAAGATTCAATGAAGGTAAAATATAATAGTATTTATATTTCTAAATATACTTTATATTAAACATATATATATATAAATAGAATAGTGCTTCGTGAGAAAGTTCCCGCCAATATGGCTACATTAATAAAATATTATTGGTGGGATCTATTTATATTATATTGTCATTATGACATGCCTAAATTCAACTATCTCCCCCATTATTTTAATACTTATAAAATTGTAATCTATAAAAATATATTTATTGAAGCAAATGAAGTACAATTGTTTTGTTGAATAATAGTGAGACTCTACAAAAGAGAGTGATTTAATTTTTATTTTTTTTTACTTTATGCTAATAATTTTAATTTCTTTTAAAATTTTAGTTTTAAATCTATTTTTAACACACTATATATCAAATTATTTACCTTCTAAAACATTTAATTCAACACATATATTACACTTAAAAAATAAAATTTAAATCTTAAATATATGTTTTATTATTTTAAAAGTAATTATTTATTGACTTTAATTTAACAAATGGAATTTGAATATTTTTACTTAGATTATGTAAGTTATGTCAAAATAAGATCATTATATGAATTTAAGTACATAATTAAAAATTACATGATTGATTAAATATTTAACACACACACATAAATTATAATCTTTTCATACTTAAAAAATAATAAATATACCTCATTAATTCCTATAATATCCTTATTCAATCAAAACAAATAGTTAGAAAATCGAACTAAATCTAAAAATAATTAAAAACTAAGAAATTAATTTAAAAAATTCTAATTCTAATTCAAGATAAATAAAAATCAAAATATAATTAACTTTTACAAATTAAGAAAGAGCCAAAGATTTTTTTTTATTATGTTTTTGAAGTAGAGAAAAAAATAGGAATGTGTTATTTTTTGTTTTAATTGAATAAGAATATTATAGAAATCAATGAGGTATGTTTAGTAATATATGCTAATTTTTTAATTTTATTAGAATATGTTTAATAAATAAGGTATATTTATAAAATTTTGGAATATAAATAATAATACTATTATATTTTACATTCATTGAATCTTCAAATATAATTTTTCTGCAAAATAAATAAAATTTAATTAAATAGAATGTATTATTAATTCCAATGCATGCAAAAATAATTATAAAATGTTAATAATTTTATATCTGGTCAAATCTTCTAAAACAAAGGGGAAGGGCGGTTACGCATTAATTGGGGGATGGGGGAAGGATACGCATTAATTGGTTTGTTTTGTTGACACCGTTAACGGCGTGAAGAAGTGATTGCAAATCGTGAACTTGGATCACGTTTTTCCCCTAAAACGTGAATCACATTCACGATTTTGCTTAAAAACAAAACACCACTGAATTTTACTATATTTTCGTAACGGTAAATAAAAATTGCAATATTTAAAAAAAAAAAAACCGTTTATTAAGGAGCAAAATGGAAACAAATTCTCTTTTTTTCTTTGGTAAAGTATTATATAAACTATTTTCATAATATAAACCATTTTGTGATATAAGGTTTATATTTATGAATTTATTTTTTTGCATTGTTAAAAAATTGTTCATGATATGAACCACTTTCATACTTTTTTTTTGGTTTGGATATTATGAAAAGGAAGAGATACTCATGTTTTCAATAATATTGCTTTGCTTAAAGATAAATTAGTTGAGGTGTTAGAAAATTAGATTATGGAGTTGAATTAGCGTCAAATTTATAGATCGTAAAGATCTCTTCTTTTAACGCCTAGCTTGTAAATTCAAGATCGATTTTAAATTATTGATTTTTTAAATACGTTTTTCTTGTCATTGTGTTTCATTTATACCTTTTGGTGGGAATAAAATCTTAAGAGATTAAAGATCTGTAAGTCATGTAATTTGCCTTCATTTTGAATTTGGTGCACATGAAATATATATTTTAATATTAGTCCTGTAAGTTTAAAAATATTTTGATATGTACTTTTACGAACTTATAGGACAAAAATTAAATAATTTTGGTCCTATAATTTTGTAAAATGACCAAAATCAAAATATTTTTAAAATTACACGACCAATATCAAAATATGTATTTCATGTGGACCAACTTTGAATTTGTGACAAATTATAGTACAACAGAAACTTTAATCCTAAATCTTAATTATATACCTACAAAAAGAAGACCTGAGAATAATAATTTCATGGGGCAATTTACCATTAATTAACACTTTCTGGATTTACAATGAGTGTTCAATAAACGAATGAATAATATTATAGGTCAAATTAGATGTAACCAAAAACCTCATCTCAGTTGTTCGAGTTGGATGTCCAGTTTTACAGACCAAAAGTAAAGATAGGACACTATTACATAATTTATTAAATTAAATTATATATTCATCATTGTGTCTTTGGTTCTCCAAAGAAATAAATAAACAATACAAATATAACACACACTAAATAAACATCATTATCTTTTCATTGCAATTTGCCAACCATACGAACAAATAAACAACATTAGCTAAAATATAATTAAGAACTCGATTAAAAATATCTAATGTAAAAAGACAAGTTTGAACTCATGACATAAAAAAAAAAAAAGTAATTTATGTGCAAGTTTGATCATGGCTTAGTCTTGTATGCACCAGTTACACCGTGTAACTCAAGTTCATTTTTAAAAAGTTACACAAAATACTACTGAAAAGTTACACATGTTATTACTGAAAAGTAAGTATATCTTTAATAGTATAACTTTTTAGTAATAATTTGTGTAACTTTACAGTAGTATTTTGTATAACTTTTTAAAAATGAACTTGAGTTGCACGGTGTAATCGGTGCATAAGAAACTTACTCTTTGATCATATGTTTAAAGCACATATATCAACATTATATTTCTAAATAATGATTGCTCTTTTATGGGCAAACAGGTTTGGGGGATTTATATTGGCAGTCAGCTAATGCTTTTAATTTCCTAAGAAGGTTTTGGCTTCTTTTGCTTTATTTAATATTGCAATAACTATAATTAGTTTTAAATTCTCTAAATTATCAACATAATGAAGCATTTAAATAATTTTCACTTGAAAGCATTGATTCGTTTGACCCAAGACATTCGTAAACGCAACTTCTAGTTATTATTGAATTCCAAAGGTAGTTTGGTTTGTAAAAATAAAGGTAACGATGTTAATGAGAAATAAAAAATGAGTAGGCTCTATAAAATTATGATGTTTGATTAATGAGAAATCCTATCACAAGTCAAGCATGCCCTAATAGTTTTAAAAATTTTAAAAAATTGAGTAATAGTAGGTGAACTCAATCTGGCATTTATGCTTAATCGATGACGATTTTTTATATAATTTTTTTTAAAAAAAATTTAACATTACAATCTTTGTGACATTCCTGTGCTGCTGCTAGTCATCAATCATCACAACAAGCGAAAATAAATATATCCTTGTTTTGCATTAACAGAAACTTACAGTGACTCATGATACAAAACACATCAGAGATATTATGTCCACAACCTTCAAATTCATGTATCGAAGTTGAGCATCCTATTATGCTTTGTCCATTAGCTGTATCGAGGATAGGATGTTGGCCTTGCTCGTTTCGACAATACAACCATTCATCACCATTTCCTCCAACATGAAGTGTGCTTTCTCCAAATGAAACATGATATCCAACTCACACTGACAACAAGAACAAAACCGCTTAGATATGATAATGCATTTGTTTTTTGCATCTTCTCTTTAATCAGTAACTTACCACATTGCCAAAGTGGCGATCCATGGTTTCAACTAGCAGGTGTATAAATTCCAGAATGGCAAGCTCATTCTGCAAATTTGGACCCAAAAAAGAAAAAAAAAAAAAAAAAGGAAAGCTGAGAACTTAACCAAAGAAATAAGCAAGTTCATTTACAAAATCAGAAGTGTTCATAACATCTATATGAGCATCTGCACTAGGACTATAATCCATTTCATTCTGTTCTCAACAATAACTTATTCCCACTTCAACTTTTTGACATAGTTTTAGGCAACTCCAATCATCTAAGATGTTACTAATACTATAGCTGTGTTTGACTAGTACTTGACTCATGATTGAGTAATATGCACAAGATGCATTCCCATTAATATACAGGTAAAAATGTTCGAGGGAGTAATATAAACAAGAAACTCTAGCAAACATATGCAACCCATGATCTTCCACCAAGAGATACTACTGATTTCATAAAAACAAATAAAAAAACAAGAGATACTATTGATGATTTCTTCATGTGGTATACTAGTCTGCATTGTTATTGAAAAACAATCTGAACATCACCAATATGATTGGAAATAACTGAATTCCAACATGTAGATGAGAGTTTCGACCTTAATTCAAAAGGTCTTGTAACACTACTTTAACTTAACCTTTCTTTTATGGCAAATGCTTCTTAATAACTAGTAAAGTTAAACACAAAATGGAACATTGGACTTCATTAAGAGCTTCAGCCATGATATGGGACTAATGAACCAAAATAGGTCCAGTACTAAAACAGGAAGCATTTTATCCGTTAGATCTCAGAAGAAAGAAAAATTACAAGATCAAGCAGACAGCAGTGGACAATGTTTTACAACAACACAGTATCACTTACTTCTTCATTGTCCACTCCAACCAGGAAAAATAGCGATGCATATCGCCTATATACAACTTTGTAGTTTCGATGCTCAACAAACGAACACTGTTAATCACAGAAAAATAAAACAATATGCCTGCAGCTTCAGAAACCAAGTGTCGAGTAGTTGGGGAGTCAAATAATTAATCATACACCGAAAGAAATTCTCTGAACAAATTATTAGCAGCTTCAATGTTCCTCAATTTAACTTAAGAAGCAGCAGAAAACTACAAATGCAGTACCCATCAATGGATGAGTAATTCCAGTATCTTAATATAACAAAAGGTTATTGAAAATGTGGTATCTGTATGAATATTCAAATTCCCAACAGCAATTTTACAAGTCTAATGTAAAGTTTTAACAGCAGTCTAACGCACTAAGTAATCTCAAACATTTGATTCCAGATTCCAGCCTAAGATTCGTACATCTCGGTTTCTCATCTAAATCATAAGCATACACTTAATGCCACATTAGATAATCCAAAAATATCTTCTTTGCTATCAAACCATCATCATATCCAATAAGAAGCCAATTCAACCACAAGTAAAAGATAATTTCCAGATTCTAAGCTAAATTTCATTGGAATCAAATGTGTATTAAGATTTATGTTGACTGTCTTTAAAAAAAACCCTAAATAAAAAGAAATCGATCAAGGATCAATCAATTTAGGCATACACATACATATGAAGATAAGATAGGGGGCGCACGAAGAAAGAGAGGGAGAGACCTGTTGTTCGGTGCGGGCGAGGCATTTGCGAACAATTTCACCTTCAAGAGCTCGACGTTCGTCGAGGGTTAGGTATTCGTAGTACTGTGCTAGACGGGTCTGCCCTTGCTTGTTCACCATTAATACGAATCTGATCCCCATTTCGATTGATTGCTCCCTCCCTTCCTTCTTTCTACTTCTGATCTTATGCTTCTACGGATACTGCGAAGCGATCTTCCACGTTTTACTGCAGTTTGAATTTTCGACCAATAATAATAATTAGAGAAAAAAAGGAATTTGCATATTTGCCCTCATTTTTATAGGAAGGTGGTGATTGGTAGAATGTAATAAAACATGAGAGATTACTAGGGTTCTATTATTTGAGATGGTTCTATTAAAAAAGGGTGATTTGCATATTTGATGTATCAGACACTTCTTGGGCAAAAGTTGTTCAAGTACGAGTGCTTCAAGTATCTTTTGGTTACCATTTTGTTCTAGATCTATACTTGTGATTTGATACTTGAATGTTTTGTAATAGAAATAACCTACTGTTGTGGGAATGCGATACAAGCCTTGTCCATTCTACTACTATTGGATAGAGGTGTTTGCTCTAGATCTATGGAACATTTTAATATCAGTAATATTATCTCCACACAACCAAAACTAACTTGAGCTCTACTAAAACAAAAAAAAAATTATTTATTTACTTCATATTTCAAAGTTTATAAAAGGTATGAACTTTTAAATGTAACAAATTCTATGTAAAAAAGGGAGGAGGGAATATCTTTTATTCAATATACTCAAAATAAAATATAAGCCAAAATAAAATAAAAGATATTATTCATTCAACTTCAGCAAGTAAAATTTGCATGCCAAGGCCACCAACTGCAGTGATCATCATGATTATCCTTTATAAATTTCTGAAGAATTGTTATAGGTAGCTAGCTGAGTTAGTTTTTTTTTTTTTTTTTTTTTGTATTAACATTAATTAATAGTTTCATGGTTTTATGATGAATGTGTGAATTAATTTTTGTACAAAACACTGCTATTACATTTATAGCCAGCTGCTAGCTAGCAAGGCAGAGCTTGTTGAGCAAATGATACTGACAAGTATTAGTAAAATGTAACAAATATGGACCCCTACCTCAGAATTTGAGTAGCTAAATCTGTCATATATGTGTCGTATTGTTCACGTCTAGCTAATTTTCCCTTTCAGACATACATACATATATACAGATCATACAAACCATGACTAAGTAGAAATAACAACCTGCTAAGATTTCTGCCAACATGTGCCATAAAGAGGATGGATAGAAAATGAGAAAAACATGATGGGATACTGAACAACAGATGTGATTGTTCATTGCTTTTAACTTTTTTCCTTCTCCCACAGAAATCATATGCACCCCTTCTCAAATAAGCAACTGCAGCAACTAGGTAAGATTCCAACCCAATTGAGTCCGTATTGCACAATTTAACAAAATTTTACATGATCAAACATTGGAGACGACATGAATATAGGTTAGCAAAATTTAAGTTCGAAAAAATTCTATGCACACAAGATTTCTATGCAAACAGGAAATATAATGATAGAACACGGACTAAACAACAAACGGTAGGGCAATGTTGAGAGGAAAGGTTAATACCCGTCACATCTCAATTTACATCTCGACTAAGGAACCAATGGTACTGAAAAGTTCCATATCTTACTTAAAAAGTAAAAATTGTGAATAACCGTTTCTTGATAGTGCCCCTGCAACCTCCTTTTCTTTTCAAGAACCCCTGGTTTTATAGAGCACAGTTAAAGAAGTGAAATGAAGAAAAACATGGCAACTCTTTCAAAGACATTCCTCCCAGCTCCTAACAAAAAAGTTTTTAGAAAATTCACTAGTGAGACCTACAAGTTCAAAAATTCACTAGAAGAACACTCCATTCCTTCATCTCCTACCAAAAAATAAGATTGAAATTTCACTAGTATATTAGAAAAGTTGACCCTAAAAACTTGAAGGTTTTCACAAAACTAAAACTTTTATAATCAAAATATGCAACCATGGTAATGAATTTGCCTAAATATCGAATCAAACGTTTCAGATAAATGACACAAACGTCATGTCACCTCGTGTTGGCCACGGTGGAGGCAACCCTGACAGCAACGTACAGCAGAGAGCGAAAAACCTCAACCAAATCAAATGATTGTGCATTTTTAGTTTGGGAGAAAGGAATCAACGATTAGTTATAGGAAGCGAGTAGGTGTTGATTTTTTTTTTTTGGGATTTTGTGTGTACCTTTTTCGTAACCTAGGGTTCCGGTTAAGAACCACCGTGGTTGAGATCGCCTCCAATAGCTTCTCCGGCCACCAACAAACGCTCCTACTGACTCGGATGAAATTGGAGACGCTCAGATTTCAGCCGATTCAAACCGTGGCCACTGTGGAACACATATGTAATGTAATGACGTCATAAATCCTCAATTAGTTAGAAAAAGTTGTGTCTATTGGGCCCAGAAAAGAAAAAACTATTTGGATCGAATTTTATAGAACGTACATTTTTCTCCTTGGTTGAGTTAAATGCACCCATATTTACTAATGAGTACACACACTGAAAAATAAGTACACCCATTTTAAAATACATTTTTATCCTTAACCTCAATTATCTCTCTCTCTCTCTCCACCCACCCCTCCTCTTCTCCTCGCCATACCTTCTCTTCCCTCTTTTCTTTTTTTCTTCTTCTTTTTTTTCTCCAAAAATTTTCTGTGACTCATGATTCACCTTTTAAAAAAAAAATTCCTTCACTCCTCACACCCCATTCTCCTCCAATCTTGGAAAAGTAGTGAATTATCGTCTACGGTTTAATTAAATACAAATTAATAATTTTATTTGTGTAGAATAGTACTGAGATAATTAAAAAATCAATATTTGGCCGTGGTATGAATATATAAAAATTGAAATGGAACTTAGTAGTTTTATATTCTCTATATATAAAAAAATTAACATTAATACCTACGTACTTGCTCGTTAACAAAAATACATACATATCAGCAATACAAAAATATGATCATACTATAAATTCACACTCAACTTGTGAAATCACAAATCATTCATTGTACTAGTAACAATTTTTTTTTTTTTTAAAACTCAATATATATATATATATATATATATAAATATAAATATATATATAAAATATTAATTAAAGAAAAACATGAAAAAATAATGTAAAACGTGGATTCAGAAAAACCCAGCAGGAGGATGATCAGCACCCCTAGAGTTATCCGGAAGCATATTACTCCCACCCACAAAACCAAACATTTCATAATCATCGCTAACTAATGGAGCATTAATCCAATTAGTAGTGTCAAACAATCCACACCCGGTCGAATAAAAACCCGGTTCGCTCGATCCAAGGCTCAAATTTGTAGCACCAATATTATCGGTTTTCTGATCATGATGATGATGAAAAGGGAGCGCATTATTACTTGCCGTTTGCTGTTTCTGCAGTAGTAGTTTAGCATCGAGTTTGTTCTTAAAGCCCGTGATGGATTCCTTCAGCATGCAAAGCTGCGCATAAGTGAGGCCCTCAAGCGACGGACACGTCATCTTGTTTATCTCCTGGGCCCTCCTTTTCTCGGCCCGCAAGAGGCCCTCGGCTTGAGTGAGTTCGAGGTTGAGCTGCCGAATTGTTGAGTTGCGGTGAGCCTCCATCACGAGTTGGCTCCGGGGATTGGTGGGAGCTGCAGGGGGGTCGTCCGCCACCCTGTCTAGGAGCGTTTTGAGATTAGGGTGGCCGAAGCAGTAGGCTTTGTCCGCGGGGGAGAAGACGACGATGGCGGCTTCGGCTCCGCAGAGGGTGCAGAGCTCGCTGGCCTTCTTGAAAAGCCCGGCCCGGCGCTTCGAGAAGGTCACTTGTAAATTGCTGTGGTTGGACATCTTCACCATGCTCACCTTCTGGCGACCCCTGCTCTTTCTTTTTGATGCTGCAGCTTGGTTTGATGAACTCATGATGTAATTTTGGGTTGTGAGTTAATAATAATTTTTTGGTTATGAAATTTTTATGTACTTATAAGTAATTAGTTATAGGTGAGTGCACTTAATTGTCATTTATGGGGGGATATTTTGTTGCCCTTTTGTCATGATTAGGGTGCTACGTTTTTGGACGCTAAAGAATTGCAAAATCTGTGACAGATTTTAAGTTTGTTTACTTATTTGGGTTGGAGATTTAATTTACGGATAAGATGAGACATTAATATATTAAGGCGGTATACTCTATTTTGAAATTTTAATTGTTGGTTTATTTATTTATTTATTTTCAAAATTTCATGTGTAGTGCATGTATATGTCGATGATGATCGATGCACATATAATAAATTGTTTGGATTCTCCTTAATATAATAGTTATAAATTGGCAAATTTTGTATGAAAAATATAGTTTGTACAAGTGTATTATGAATTTTTAGAAGAATTTCATAATAAATTTATGATGAACAATTTTTATATAAAATATTAACACGTAGTTATTTAAAATTCAATAATTTTAAAAATGGACAAATTTAAAAATTTATAAAGTCTCCAATGACATGATTTTAATTGCTGTATTTGAAGTCCTCCAGTTTAAACTAAAGTCAAAATTAAATATTTAACATTTACCAATTAATATATTTTATTCGAACAATTAAAATAAATTTTAATTAAATTTAAAATTTATAGCACAAAATCCCTTTTGAAACACAAAAAGAGTGCCCATTTTTTTAATGGTGCACATCGTAAAAGTCATTAGCATGCAGTCTTGCACTACAATATGGTGGTGACATGATAAAAGAAATTAATCGACATCTATCAAGAAAAAAAAAATCTTATATAAAAATAATTCATAATAAACTTATGTGCATAAGCATAATATCATTGATACTTAACCAAATATTTGATAAAATATTTTAATATATTAATATTTTAAAATAATTTCATAATTAATTTATCATAGAATTATTTTTCACATAATACCTAATCTATCAAATAAGATGCACAGCGATAAGAATTCAAAAATCCGTTATATGGTGAAAGAAACGATCGAGCTTTTACAAATAGTGTTACAGAGATTTGAAATGGTATAATTTTAATTTATAATTTAAATTTATTTTATTTATTTGGATAACATATTTAATTTTATGGATTTAAAATATTTATTTATGACTATAGTTTAAATTGAGATATTTTGAAATACTCGTGCATTTGAAATCAATAAATTTTAAATTTATTCATTTTAAAATTTCTTAAACATCGAATGATTCTATTCAAATGCAACCGTATACATACTATCATTGCAGGAACAAATGGATATCATATTTATTTAGAAAAAATATATTATGAACCAATTTTATTGTGAAATTTATTTGCATTTTATTTTTTATTTTTAAAAGTATTAATTGTTACTATTAAGCTATTACTACATTTTTATAAAAAAAAATATGTATATTTTTTATGGAGGAACCAATTAAGAAAATTAATGTGCATAGCTTTTGAAGGGAAATAATTTATTATACACCCTCATATCATGCAATTAAATAATTTTTTGATAAATACTATTCAAAAATCAATTGCGCTCCACGTACGTATCAGTTGAATAATATTGTTCATTTTATTAAAAAATTATAATTATTTTATTAGTTGATATTTCATGTAAATCAGTTGCATGCGCTTAGCATACCAACTGAATAATATTATCTGTGCGTTCATTCAGTAATATTACTCCCTCAGCTTTTCATTATTTTTGGGCAAACGGTTTAAAATATTAAGTGTTAAAATAATAATTATATATAATAAAAAAAATGTGATAAAAAAGTGAAAATATAATAAAAAAAAGTGTAAAAAATCATTATAATTAAAATAAAAAGTGAATAATAATTTTCAAAAAAGTAAATATTCCTTCAGCTGTCTATTATTTTTGGGCACATGAATTAAAATAAGTGTTAAAATAATAGCTATATATATAGTAAAGAATGTGATGAAAAAAGTGTAAAAAAATTGTTATAATTAAAATAAAAAACTGAATAATATATAGTTTTAAAAAAGACAAAAAATCAAATGAAAAATTTATAAAGGGATAAACTAAAATAATAAAATGGAAAACTTATTGAGGGAGGGAGATGGCTCTTATTTCACAAAATGATATTACTCAAAGTTAGTTCACTTCTGTTGTTTATTTTTTCACGTTTTATGTAGAGATACAATGCCTAGCGTGCGTTCGGTCATGTTCAAGCATTGTTGTTGCCAATTAATTTTTTTTTATTTCCACGTTGCATACAAATTAACACATTATTAAAAAAAAATTATGTATATATTCATAAAATTTTAAACATATTTACTTGTATATTATTATTTTATTTAAAAAATACTTCTTCTGTCTAGTAAGAATTTACACCCTATAGAATTACACATTTAAAAAAAATATTTTATATATAAAATAGTGACATATGGGTAAATATGTGTATAGGTTTGTAAGTGTGCACTAAAACCAATGTTTCTTTTTTAGTAGTGTGCAAATTTGTGCGGGACCTCCAAATAAAAAAAGTGTACAAATAACCAGGTGAGTTAACTCACCTGGCCACCGGGCTCCTCACTTAAGTGAGTGACCTGAGTTCGATTCACTTTGGGAACGAATTAGGAGGGGAGATATAAGGTTGGACTTGGAGATATGGAGTGCAAGGAGACTTGGTGAACTAGCTTCTAACAACTAACATTTACCGATAAAAAAAAAGTGTACAAATATCTGTGGAACGGTAAGAATATTTCTTTTTCTAAAAACAAAAAAAAAATGGGGGTGCAAATTTTCCTAGGATTGGGGGAGTATTTACATTTATTCCATAGAGAAAGAAAAAAAAGTTACTACTAAAAATTTATGGGGATGTTCTTTTTGGATTTTCAGTTATTTTTAAATCCAGTGGATTTTAAAATTTGTGTTTTTTTTAGTTTGGTAAGTTTTAAGTCTATGATGTAAGAGAAAATAAGAGTAAAATAAATATTGAATGAAGTAAAAATATAATAATAATTCATTGATATATCTAAGTAGGTTATTTATAAGGTACAAGACTTAGAAAAATCCAAACTAAAATGAATTTTATAATTTAAACTAATAAAATCGATAATGGTGATGTGTAATTTACCCCCTTACCACCATATTTTATGTTTAATTAATTGATGAGTATAAAATCGTCTCACAAGATAATACTTTTCTAGTTATTGTTCCACGGTAAAATTAATATTTAAAAAAAAACTCATAACCTATAAATTGAATTGAGTAACAAATATAGTATTGATAAGGCCTATGAGCTATAGCAAAACTAGAAATTGCTGCATAATTAAATGAAGAAATTTAAAATAATAACTTAAATTTTGAGTTAAGTCATAATTTAAGATCTCACTTCTTAAGTATTTTAAATAAAAATCTATATTTTAATTTTTCTTAATTTAGAATTCAATTTTAATATTTTTGCCTCGAATTCAAGGTTTCATTTGTTTGTCTTCATTTAAAAAATTTTATAAGATTCTTCAACATAATAATTTTGTATATTTAATTAATTTTTAAAATATAATATTTCAAACTAAAAAAAATGCACGTATTAGTCATACTTTAAAAAAAGAGCAACACTTGTGTACAAATTTCTACCGTAGAAATATCCATTTTTTAAAAATTCGCGGATCTAAACCGGGTCGGGTCAGATTTGGACATTTTTTTTCAAAATTCGCGCAACTTATAGTCCCAGGTATGTTACAATTTCGGCAAAGACGTGTTACAATTAGGCAAAATCTGTGTTACTAATTCTTAAAAAAATTAATTTTTTGTACTTTTCAAGTAACTATAAAGAAAATATATATTTCTGCAAGTATAAATATGTGTTACTTAATTTATTTTTTATTCTCTTTGTTGATTTATGTTAATAATATGTTTTTTTCGCTCCCAGATATGTTACAATTTGGGCAAAGACATGTTACAATTAGGCAAAATCTGTGTTACTAATTCTTAAAAAATTAATTTTTTGTACTTTTCAAGTAACTATAAAAAAATATGTATTTCTACAAGTATAAATATGTGTTACTTAATTTATTTTTTTATTCTCTTTATTGATTTATGTTAATAATATGATATTCATGTACTTAATACATCATTTAATACCTTATATATGTTATATAAAATATAATACCTTATATATAAAATATAATATATATTTTTATAAGGATAAATAAATGTTTGTGCATACAGTAACACACATTTGATCTTGCAGTAACACACATTTACTCTAATTGTAACACACATTTGCAGTAACACACATTTACTCTAATTGTAACATACATTTGCAGTAACACACATTTACTCTAAGGGTATGTTTGGTTCGTAAGATAAAAGTATTTATCCGACGAAAATATACATATTTTCGTCGGATAGATACTTTTATCTTACGAACCAAATGAACCCTAATTGTATCACACATTTACTCTAGATGTAACACACATTTGCAGTAACACAAATTTACTCAAATTGTAACATAAATTTGCAGTAATACATATTTACTCTAATTGTAACACATATTTGTTCCTCAATTTGTGTTATTATATGAGCATATATGTGTTACTATAGGATAAAATTTATTTTTATTAAGAATAAATATGTGTTATACATACAATGTAACATATACATGTTTTACATTGTATGAAAAATATTTACTTCTACAAAAATAAATGAATATGTGTAGAAAACAACATTTAATCTAGTTGTAACACACGTTTTGCCTTAAAGTAACATGCATTTGCCACAACTGTAACATATCTGGGAGCGAAAATCACAAGCTGTGCGAATTTTGGAAAAAATACTCAAATTCGACCCGACCCGGTTTAGACCCGCGAATTTTCAAAAATGGATATTTCTACGGATCTTAGATCCGTAGAAATTTGTATATAAGTGTTTGTCTTAAAAAAAATCTATTTTTTTATTTGAACGATGAAATGAAAAAATATATCTTTTTAAGTAAAATATGGTCAAATAAAACATACTCCCTCCGTCCCACTATAAGTTGTTCATGTTGTCATTTTCGTCCGTCCCACTATATGTTGCTCATTGCTTTTTTATCTTTTTTGGACACTACTATTCACTCTTTTATTATTATTTTCAATACTTTTTACACTATTTTCATTATTTTTTCACTTTTCTCCATCACATCACTTATATTTTTTCTCTTTTTCCATCACATTACTTATACTTTTTTATTTTTACCTTAATTCGTGTGCCAAAAACAATGAACAACTTATAGCGGGACGTATGGAGTATTTTCTTTGTCTCAGGTTTTTATTCCTCTTTTATTATTTTTTATTACTTTTTGTGAGGAGGATATAATAAAAGTGAGAAGAAAGAGTTATGATAGAGATATTATATTTTTTTAATTTAATATAGTATATTTAATTATGATTAGAAATAAAAAATTATTATATTTGAATTTTTATAAATAAATAAATAAAATAAAGACAAATGAGCTAGTATTGAATTGTGTATAAAAGAATAAAATTAAGTTTTAATTTAAGAAAAAATAAAATAAATAACTTAATTTGGAACACTTAAAATTAAAATTTAAAATTGTGACTCATAGAATCCAAAATAAAAATCTTTCTTATTTTAAAGACTAATCATTTTGTTAAACCAAAAAAGAATCATAATTTAAAAAGGAAGGATGCAGCAAGATAATCCAATCCAACGGCTCTTGCCTTTCCGACCTTCCTAACGGTCAAATAATCAGACCAATTCAATTTACAAAAGTCTCTCTGTTTCATCATTCCTTTGGAAACTAGCCGTTACAGAACAGCATATCTTCAAATCAAAAAACTTCACAATCAATTGAATCAGATCTCATTGATTGAAATTTAATCATCGTCAAACAATACCAGGATTCTGCATCTCATTCTTTCACTGATTACGGTAAAGGAGCATCCAATGGCGGCTCATTCAAACAGATCACCCTCCCCACTCTGTTCCAGGCCCACAAACCCTAATCTGAGAAATTCGGACCCAAACCCTAATCTGAGAAATCCAGAAACCAATTCGGCAAATCGCAGAAGTTTCAGTGGGAGCAAACCTTATTCCAAGCCGTCGGTTCTCACTAATTCGCGACGATTCGATCCCACGACTCCTGCAAATAGCCCATCAGGTTGAGATCTATCTTTGTATTTTCTTGATTTCCCTTAGATTTTGTGTGGATACTAGTTTTTCACGTGATTAATTCGGGTTTAACTGTATGTTGCTTTTCCGTATGAATTAGTTAGGGTTTTACTGTAATTTTTTATTTATTTTTGGAATGAATTAGTTTTTCTGTATATTGTTTTTCATTTGAATTAGTTAATGTTTTTCGTACATTGGTTTCAGGTTTAGATTTATTTTCACAGTTTGATTCTTTGACAATAATGGTGTTTATATGTGGTTGATTAATTTTCACAGATTTTGTAAGAAGACGTTCTTCTGTGGATGAAGAAAAGGAGAACTGTGAGAAAGAAGACATGTTAAAATCATCAAAACTCCATTCTCCGGCGAAGGGTTGCAAGCATTTCATGTCTCCGACAATTTCTGCAGCCTCAAAGTTCACTCCATCTCCGAGAAAGAAGGTGTTGGTGGAGAGAAACGATCCAGTTCGCACCTCCATTTCGTTGTCAGATGGAAAAGCAATGTTCTTCTCTTCCATGTCTTCCAATGTGACCGATCAGGATTCAAAATCTGAGAATCAGAAGATTGATGAACTTTTTGACTCAAAAGTTGCTGATTCGGCGAAAAGTAAGGCTGTTCATGAAGTTCATCTGGTTTCCAAGCCTTCAAAGAGGGTGTCATTTTCAGATGTCCCTTTGGAGTCTCAACCTGAATCTGAATCAGTTATCACTGATTCTAATTCACTCAAATTGGATTCAGTTGATTCC
The DNA here is from genome assembly GCA_026898435.1 of Prunella vulgaris. Classification (NCBI taxonomy): domain Eukaryota; kingdom Viridiplantae; phylum Streptophyta; class Magnoliopsida; order Lamiales; family Lamiaceae; genus Prunella; species Prunella vulgaris. Next base: position 3,519,573 of record JAPKLY010000006.1, on the reverse strand, counting down.
GATAGCTTGAAATTCGAGTCAAATTTGAAGAATGAGGTTGATTCCCCCTGCGTAGCGCCACTGGATGCTGATCCATTGCTGCCTCCTTATGATCCTAAAAGCAATTACTTGTCTCCAAGGCCCCAATTTCTGCTCTACAAACCAAATCCCAGAATTGAAATTCTCCTGAACAAAGAGAAAGGAGTAGATCCTGAGGGCATCAGTAGGCTACAAGATAACCTTATGGAAGATATCATGTCTGAAAAATTTTCAGATTCTTCAGAGGGTTCGGAGGAATCTCAGACTGAAGGTTCATCTTCTCAGAATGAAGAAATTGAGGTTACTGCCTCAACAAACGATGATTTAGTGATAGGAATGGACGAACTGGAAGCCAATGATAATGTATCTGAGCCTCCTGAATTATTACCAATCACTACACCCATCAATAATGTGGTATCTGAGGAGGATTTGGTTCAGAAAAATGGAAAGAACCCGAGGTCCCTCTTCAGAATGATGTGGTTTTCTACCCTTTTGATGGTGTTCTTCATCGCATGTGTGTCCATTTCTTCTATGACCTATTCACCACATGAGTTTGTTCAAAAAGATGTGATCTTATCTGATTTGAGCAACTTGTACCACCAGTCAAGAGCTGCAGCGAAGGTGGAATTTGATCGATTCTCAGCGCGTGTTGATCAGCTTAAAACCAGTTCTATGTCATACTTGTCTAAGCTAGCTAATGAGCTTGGAGAAGGAGGAAAACAAGCTCCAGTGCAATTTTTGAACCTTTCTGACCTTCAAGTGTATGATACTTGGAGTGAGGGGTTTTTTCTCAACAAGGCTGCAGAGGGCTCAATGGAGAATCTTGAAGAAGATGAATTGGATGCTGTAATGGACACTTATGAAGAGGAGGTGGAGGAACATGAAGAAGAGAATGATTTTGATGAGAAGGAATACGACTCACAAGACGATGTCATAGAGGCTGAATCGGACACATTTGTTGAGGAAGGAGCATATGAGACCTTTGAGAAGGGATTCAATGCAGAAGAGGAGAATTCACCTGAATCTGTCAAATCTGCTGATGAAAAATCGGAGTTTAAGTACTCTCAAGATATTCAGAATCAAAGAGAGGCAGTCGATAAACAGTGGGATGAGCAGAACACTCCAGATCAATCAGCATCTGGGCTAGAAGCTCCATCAGAAGTTGCAACTGATCCTGCATCTTCCACTTGCACCGACTCTATTTCCTTGGATCAAAGCGAATCAGCTGTGGATACTCCTAGTGAAGAAGGTGGTCAAATTTCAACAGAAGACAACTCCATTGCACACAAAGCCATGGGAGTTTCCTCCATCTTTGCTGCTCTTTTAGCAGCTGCAGCCTTCACATACCAATATAAGAGAAAGCAGCAGTCTAAGGATGCATTTACAGGCACTAAGCAGCTTTATATCCACCAAGAAAAGGAGCATTCACAGAATTGGCAAACAGTGGCCGATGATGAGATTGGCAGTGAATTATGCCCTTCAGAAATGAGCAGCAGCTTTCGAAAGAGTGCTTCTTACAGCAGCAAGAGAAGAGAAGCAAATGAAGCTGTGAGCTCAGAGAGGAAGGCAAGGAAGATTTACAAAAGGGAGTCATTGGCTTCTACGTCTGAGTTCTCCACAGGATCGCCGTCGTATGGAAGCTTCACCACTTATGAGAAAATCCACATCAAACATGTGAGTGATAAATCATCATCACCATCATTCATTCCTAACACCTTCATACAAAAAGCATATGAAACTGAAGTTCACTGTTGTTTGTTTGTTTGATTGTTTGCAGGGTAATGGAGAGGATGAAATTATTACTCCGGTGAGGCGATCGAGCAGAATCAGGAATCATGTCACTTCTCCATAACACGTTGATTCGTCCGACTAATTATTATAACAGGGTAGCAGGCACATTTCTGATGTGGAATTGAGCATGGTATATTTTTCCAGTTTAGTTTAGTTTAGGTTTGTTTTGTTTGCTTCTTTTTTTTCCTTTGGTTGCTTGTATTGTTTGATGGTGTTGGAAGTTTATCTTCGTTTCCTATGAAATGTTTTTGAAATAGAGCTCAGTTTTCATTATATCTCTAAAAACTGCAGTTGTTTGTTTTGGCAAATTATAAGAAAACATAAAAGTAATGGGTCGGAACTTCATCTACCATTTCTTCTACACATTTTCACTGTTGAGTATGCACTATGAATCTCACCTCATAGACAATATATTTTCATAACAGTAACTCGTATAAGAAATTTCGCTAAGACTTTTTTGCTCAATAATAACACATATTTCCTACCAAACACTAATAAAAAAATGAAATCATTAAAAATAAACATTAAAGTATACCAACTACACCCCACTAAATAAGAATACAAAAATAATCTATTTTTAAATATTTACTACCAAACACTAAGATTTAATACAAATCTCACACTTAATAATTGAAATATCATCACTACGTACTAATTTCCTACACACTACCAAATGGAGGCTAAGTGTAAATCAATTGACATGTGAAGAAGCAATTAATTAATATGAGAAAGCAAGATAATGTGTTGACAACATATTTTTCATAGACGGGGAGTATATCAATAACTAATTTTTTATAAGCAGTGTTTCTGCCACTACAATTTATACGGAATACATCCAACGTGATTGGAAAAACAAAACGTTCAAGAATAATGAGCTTGGGATTCTAGTACCATAGTATACTTATAACAGTAACTTTTTTTTTTTTTTTGAAAGGATCATCACTTTAACTATAAATACAATGTTTCTGTCCAACTTTTGCACTCTGATGACTTAGAGCTCCAATAACTGGAACTAACACAATTCGATATTAAAATATTTTCTGTTATCTTTTAACGTAAAACGAATATTAAATTATGGTATTAGTTTCAGCTAGCACCCAAGATTGGTCCAACGAGCTTTAAGCAAAGATAAGCTATACACAACAAAGGGGCAGATTGTTTTACTATACCAACATCAGAGGTTGTATATATTATGTATATATATATATATATATATAATATATGAACTTAGTTTATGTAGTCTGTACAGTATTTACATATATATACATAATATAACAATCAGAAATTGGATCAGCTAGTTGATATTTACAGAGAAATGAAGTTGGTGCAAGAGACTACGGAATTATCAATTGTTGCCTATATACATATTTGAAAGACCTCCAGATTTCATCACTTGGATTTCCTGGAGAAATGGAGTTTTCCAGCTCACCAGAAAGGACACCACCTGAAACGTTAAAACTGAAAAGGTTAGCATAAACTTCTTTTGTTAAAAGTCCCAAAACTAACCACTTATGAGAGGAATTATATATTGGTTTCGGTTTTCCAAAACAGAATCCGGGATACTCAAAACGAAATCTTAAACTACTTTGGGATTTCGAAATCCAAATTTCAAAAATCCTATACAACACTTGCACACTCCACCCCCCCACATTATTTTACTACACACTTAACGTAAAATGTACTCTCTCTCTCTCTCTTCTTTTTTTCCCAAGACTGATGTAGCATAATAAAACATCCTACAACAGTGTCCGGGTTGAGCAGTACAGACAAGGGTGGAACGGTCCGGTCCTTTATGATATTGAAATCAAGGGTCCCAAAAACACCTCGCTAACAAAGAATTTTATGCATTCCTAAAACCTTGAAAGAAATTTTTAGGTCACTGGATTTCAATCTAGAATTTTATGCATTCAGCATGATCTAGTGAAGGAATAATCGAATTCTAAAAATGAAACATACCCAACATAATTTTGGCATAAATTTTCATGAGATGTTGCTTGAAGAATAAGCTTCTGAACTTGTAACTTGACAGACAAACCATGGTCAGCTTCATGAGCATCACCAGCAAGCAGGCTACCATGCTCAATCGAATGTTGGATGGAGCTTGATGGTAAGGAAGAGAAATCCTTCCCTGTGAGTTTGTTGCTCATCCGAGCCATGACAACCACGGCTCTTTCATTCAGAACTTCATTTGCATCACCCAGTTGATTTACAGCCTAAGAGAGATGTTTAACTCGTAAGTGTTGCACAAGAGAAAGAAAGTAAGATGATTATTACACAAATACCTGAAGGAGCTCTTTCTCACGAACACCCCGCTGTGGTTGAAATATCTCTCTATTAGGAACAGATTCCTCAACTTCGACAGGTTGAAGAGTGGACATTTGAGGGACTTCGTTGAAGTTAAATAGGCGCCAATTTATCAGGGGATCATGCACAAATGCCTGAACTCAATTGTATTAGGGTAAATAACTAAATTTCTTTAAGATAAATGAAAATAATGGCATAAAAGAACATCAACATAAAATACAGTCTTCACCAAACTATTTAATCACAAAACTTAGCCACTTAGAACCCAAGTAAACACATCTAATCACCACACTTAATCTCAACTAGTCTACCCAATATCAAGTTTCTTCTATTCATCATCTAAGAGTCCAAAGTGAAGTTTCCACTAGTAATCAATTATAATACCAGTTCCTAAATGTGAATACAAATTACAGGCATTGAGGAACCCCATAACATGGCCAAGGAGTTGTACAATAAGAAACAAAGATGGTCCTAAACTATAACAGCACGAGTTAGAAAACTTGACAGATTAGAGTTGTACCTCCATCATTGCCATAACACTATCTTTATTGGTACGCAAAACCTGCATGACACTCTCACACGTGGAGCGGAAGTTTCCTTCAATACCACTGACCTCCATTGCTTTGACAAGCATTCTGGTGAGGCGAAAAGGAACCTAACCAGCAATATTAACATTTAAGGAAAATGCATATCATTTTTCATTTCAAAGAATTTAAAAAAAATGTATAAACAGTATATATTGGTTCATTATATATCAAATCATGAAGGTACTAAACCTTTTCAGGGAATTTTTCTCTGTTCATAGACGCTTCAAAGCAATCTCCAAAGTCAATATGCAATATCTTCCCACTGCCATCAATAGTTTGTCCAAATAAATTAAAAGTTCACACAATTGACGATCACAGATTTTGTTGTCCACATACCTGTAACGATGTAACATAAGGTTGCTTGGATGTCGATCACCCAGGCCAAGCAAGTAACCAACCTGAAAGAGGTGGAGTTGTGAAGACCAGTTCAGGTTATATTCCCAGAGTACACACATCAACTTGTTGATGACTGAGGTTCTAATACTTAATTTGTTGAGGCAAGACAAGATAATACATGGGAGAAATGTTTCTTTCGTTTTTTCTATTTTGAGTAACTTATCTAATACTAATCAAGATGGTTCTCAAGAGTAAACAAATTCATATAGAAAATTCAAATCCATTCAGATATTGATATAAAAAATGATACTACCTTCATCCCTAAAACTTATGGTCGTTTGCTTTTAACAGGTTATAAGAAAATGAAGATAAAATAAGGGTATTTTGGGGATATTGTATGGTCCATTTACGAATTAAGTGGTTGCTTATGAGTGTAAAGTTAATGACATTTGAAGTAATTAAGTGATGGTTGAAGTGAAGAAAACTAATTTGTTGAAAAAAACAGAATGTTATACTATTGGAGGACAAAGGAAGTACATAGTACAAGTTCAACTGAATTACCAAAATTACTAATTGCACTTACAATTTTTATGCTTGCTTGAACAAGCCAGTCAACAGTTCACACTGTAATTCAAGATTCATGCATCTGCTTAAGTATCATGCATTTGAGGTATCAGGCGTATTTGAGTAGTACTTTAATTAGTACTTGTAGGCATACTGGACTGTATTTGCATCCAGATATTAATAATACCCTAGTCCTGACTTTCAACAGGCCAATATTCACAACCAGAACAATTAAAAAAGGAGAAACCACCTTCAAATTCTGCAGCAATATTTGCTTTAAAAAAAAAAAGCACCATGCAATGGACCAGAAAAGTACACAGTCAATTGTGTACAAGTAAAATCAATAACAAAACTCTATTAGGCAAATTGGAGCATTCTAAAGAATCAATTACCATACTCATGACGGCTAAGCTTCTTGTATAATTGGTCCTTCTGTCCAACCAGACTTCTGAAGTGCGGCTCTTTAACCAGAGCACCTACCATTTCCCAAAAGCAAATATGAGTATGAATCAGAAAGGAGAGCGATCAGTTTGCGAATAATTCTTACCCTTGCAAGGTCGTTGCCTTCTGTATTCTGCAGGGCATAGTCAAACACCTCAACCTTTGCTATAAGCGGCAAATGATCGTAATCTGGAGCAAAACTAAGCATCAGCTTATGCTCCTGGTTCAGGGTGATCTACACAACCAAAAATAAGCACTGTAACCATCAGGAAAAATACCAGTCTCACAGAAACAAGAAACCAGACAAGGTGAGAGAGGTGGGTAAAGAATTGCTTCACCTTTCTCGCATCCCTAAACTCTCGAATGAGATGGTGCAATGTATCACAATTAGGGACCCATCCTATGAGGCCACTGTTCGGGGAAAGTGGAATAACTGAATACCTTTGAATAGAGAGATCTTTCTCAGCAGTTTTTCTAGAATTCCCCAGCAGAGTGTTCACTAAACCAAACAGCTGGTAAAAAAGAACTTTCAGAATAGTTGATGAAAAGATGGATACAATAAACATTCTGGTGGCAGAAACAAGAAATATATCATTATATTTATAATAAGAAAAAAGAACCACATAGTTTTGAAAGGCGAGCCTCGGGCGCCAAAGGCGAGAGGCTATAGGTGTGGCGCCTTTTCTATGCAAGGCAAGGCGCTGTCGCCCGGGCGAGCGCCAAAGTTCAAGTGCAAGGCTACCTTCTAAAGGTAAGAGCAAACAAGTGGACAAAGGCAATAGGAAAAAAGACTCATCTCTAAGACTTAGAGATGAAGATAACGATGAGGAGGCATTTGATGAAGTGGAAGAGAAAGATGAAGAACAGTACATCGATGATGATGAGATGTTTGATGAGGAGGAGGAGGAGGAGGGTTTTGATTTTGATGAGGATTGAGAAATTGTTAACTTGGTGTTTTAATTTCATGGTTTTTGTTTGTGAAGAATGAACTCGCAAAGTCTATCTTCACTTTTTTGTGTTAAGTTTATGCTTATCATATGTTATAATATTTATTTATTGAGTTTTTAGCTGTATTATATGGTAGAAAGTCTTATATGATACTCCCTCCGTCCATGAATCTTTTTCCCATTTCTTTGTGGGCACGAGATTTAATGAAAAGTAGTATTATATTGAAATGATAGATAAAGTAAGGAAAAAGTAAGAGTATTGTGGGGCCCAAAATTTTATTGTGAGTGTAGGTTGTATCCAAATAAGGAAATGGGAAAAAGTTTTGTGGACAAACAAAAAAGGAAAGTGGGAAATAATTTGGTGGACAGAGGGAGTATATTTTTTCAAAATGTATCTCGGGCGCACCTCGGGCGCTATCATCCCCTTGGCGCCTTTTGGCGCCTCTCACCTTTAAAAACTATGAAGAACCATTTACACAAAACAAATAAAACATCAAAAGGACCTGCATAACACGCTCATCTTGGCGTAAATCTTCATGCCCCTTCAGCAGGAAGGCATGTTCTTCCCCATCACTTCCATTAATTGTCAACTTGCGAGGCCGTTGTTTGGATGTGATGACGACAAGCTGGGGTGCAAATGATGAAATTGTCACCACCGGAGAATCTGGAAAAGAAAGTAGTAACTGCATTAGAGGACAGCAAACAATTTTGTATACGGTGTGAGTGTGGATAATGCTTGTGTGTGGAGCCAAATGAAAAGGCCAACCATACCAGCTTTGTAGGTTCCAGGAACAGCCAGTTTCAGATCACGGCATTCCAACAGTTCTGGAGAGACAGACTGGTGTAACAAGAGAAAATAACGCTTAGACAGTGTTTGATATGATACCCATTCTTTAAGTAACTCCCTTATTATTCTCTCAAAATCAACCTATATATCTATCTTTAAGTTTTTTATTTCGACACACATATTAAGTTGCTGCCACCCTTTTTATATAACAAAATAGTGATTAATTTGACTGATTTGATTCAGCAATTTGCCTCAATTTAGAGCAAAATAATATATACACAAAAATTATCATTACCGATATAAATTATTTATATTTAATATAAAAAAACATTAAATATAATCCCAACCTGCTAGCAATCCAAACACACACACACACACAAACTAATAGATCAGACATCTACAGCAATTCTGCACAACAAAACTTTAATTTCATTATCTTCTTACTTTGCAAAGCACACACAAACAACAAAAAATCAAGAATAGCCTTGTGTCTCAGGTGCAGTAAACCACCAGTTTAAAGAAAACAAACTACTTGTTTCCTACCTGCAAGTCCAGAGTAGTCAGAGTCTGAAGCTGCTTATCTATCCGTCTAAATACATGGTAATAGAGATCCCAAGCCTGGTGGCAAAATATAAGAGTTCATCAAAAAATCAAAACAACTATAAATTCAAGTTCAGTTCAGTAACAAATCATGGAAATTAAGTAGAAGCCAGACTTGTAGCAAGTACTTAATAACCCTGATAAAGGCTGCACATCTTCCAGAATTCATTTCCTCCAAATGCAATGCATAAATGTTGAAGATTAGGTTATGATTTTGTCTATATTTTGTTTCATAGTTTAGTCGTTCTATGTTCTTTACGTAGATCGTTATTTATTCTTTCCTTAATTTGGTTGTAACCATAGGGTTTTCTCTCAGTATAAATAACAGTAACTGTGCACTATTATGCACTGCTACTGAAACCCTAGTTGCCACTGCGCTTTACCCCTTGATCTGTTTTGCTTCCTTTTCTAGGCGCAATCAGCTGGTTAGCATCGCCAGCTTCTATCTCTTCCACTTTTATCAGCAAAGACGTCTGTCACGACCTACTATATATGCAGCTCATCATAGCATGCATCTTACTCAGCATGACCTGTAGGTCGACGCCCTCTCACTGGTCACGGTTTTATCAGCGAAGACCGTCTGTCATGACCTACTACATATGTAGCTCATCATAGCATGTATCCTACTGAACATGATGTCTGTGGTTTGGGTCGATGCCCTCTCGCTGATCACGGTTATGTCTCCTGTCTGCATTTTCTACTGCTTCATAACTTTGCATAAGTTGGAATATGCTCCAGCGTGAGGGGGAGTGTTGAAGATTATCTTATGATTTTATCTTTATTTCGTTTCCTAGTTTAGTATGCCGATCATAATTTATTCTTTTCTAACTTTAAATTGTAACCCTATGACTTTCTTCCCCTCCTACCATCTCTTCCACAGCAAAGAGCCAAACAGGATATTGCAAGCTGTCCATATTACTACTTAAAAAAGCACAGATGAATTCCCTCATATATAACAAATGAAAAATATATTAATTTGAATAATAAAATCCAATTTGGACTAGAAGGATTATATTTAAGCAACCACTAACTAGATCTTGTTGAATTTTTCTTTTTTGGGATATGATTCTTTAGGGGATACCACTCGAGTATTGGTTGGATTCAGCATTAAGTTACACACCTCAGCCATCTTTGGTGCAAAGAATTAGATTCATTTAGATCTACTTTTTGGGACTTTCAGAGAGATTACCAAGCAATTTTTATGTAACATATTCATGTTCTTTTGAGGACTTTTAGACTCATACAGTCTTCCATGTGATCCCTCTTTATTTAAATGACTTGATAGCTTTTTAAATATAATGAAGTTAACCATAAAAAACAGAATGGAGACCTGGATAAATATGTGCATAAAAATAATGAACAAATGCATATATATGATTTATCAATCCAAAGTAAATATTTCATTGGCAAAGATCCAAAATTAAGGAGCTCAATGTATTCCAACCTGACACAATGATAGATGGCTATTCAGAGGTTTATTTTTTTAAGGACTGGAAATTTAAGCTTTGCCCGCTGATCAGACTGACTAATTGTAGATTTGTGTATTTTATTGTATATTGTTACTTGAGGAATGAATAATAATCGTTCTCATCTTACCCATAAAAGGAGTGGCTGAAAATATGAGATAACTTTCTTTTGCAATTCATACCTGAGTTAAGTCTGCATCACTTCCAGTTCTTCTATATCTCATGCAGCATTCATATGCCTCCAAAAGTTCATGTCGATATGCCTGAAGCAGAAACAAACATCCAATCAATGCAGAGAATCAGATTATACATGGAAATGATTGGATTAAGCATTAAAGTGTGTCTCGACTAGGATAATGTAGTGCGGTGCAAACATTGAGTTCGAGAGCTTAGGACTGGGAACCCTGATGAATTGCGAAAATCCTTGTTTGTAATGCGATTTTACTTAGTATTGTAGCAAGTTGGTCTGCAAGAAGATAGACTACCTGAATGAAGGCTTTCTCTTTTATAGTGGTGTTGTTCCTCATTGCACCTTCCTCAAGCATATTGTGCAATGGCTCTAAGACATTCAACATTCCCTCAATGTTATGTTCACCAAAGTATAAACGGCTTGCCTCTTCCAATGCCTCATGCCACATCTCATGCCAAAGAATAGCAACTCGGATCAACTCGAAGGATACAAGTTGGGCCTGTTCAAATCAAGAATTACGGTTAGTAAAAAGAGGGAATAACACCGAGGAATTATCTTTTATGGAATCCATTTTCACCTCATCCACTAGCACACCACTATGCTGTCGAACTTTATCAACCACTTCCTGAGCTGCCTGCCTCCGTAAATTGCTAATTGATTTACACGCCACAAGAAGAGGATACATAAGAGCCTGTATACTATATTGCGTTAGTCATGCATATAAGCATAAAAATTAAAAAGTCACCAAAGAACAATGATATATTGCATGTTCTGGTAGTTCAGTTAAGTGCAAGTTAATTTAATACTTCAGCACATAGTAAAAGGCTCCAGCACATGTCCAGTTGAATAGAAGTTCTCAATGAACATTTATGAGTTATGAAACTGAACTTACAATATCTAGAAACTCATACAGCAATAAAGAATATCAATACAATCGAAATGACAAGCAAAATGTAGCAATGCCTGGTCATTTCATTGTGAATTATGATGCTCTAAGAAAACATCAACCAATCCAAAATGTATATACTTGGAGGAAATACAGAAAATATAATGAAAACACCTAATTTGAAGAGGTTATAATTTATTCTAACACCAAGCCTTTTTTTTTAATGACTCTATATCCAATCCAAGGAACAACCAATCTGGGGGCCCACCGTCAACTAGTGAGCTGACTGATCAAGCCAGAGCAAAGCTCTATGTGATAGCAAGGTAGGGTGGGTTGACCGTTCACGGGTTGACCATTGGCCTACTCTACCTACCAAATCCATCGGTATATCCAAGATCAGGTGGAAAAGCAGCCTAGCCCCTTTCCTAGTTGGTTTTGTGTGAAACTGATGATTTTAAGGGTCTGTATCCTTTCTTTTCGAAGGCCTTTTCGGGGTGTCTCTTAAGTAAGGCAGCATTGAAAGCAGTCGCTGTAAAGTCCCCTTTTCTAATTGAGATGATTATGGGACGGCAGGCTTTGTGGAAGTAGTAGTTACATTGCTCTCCTCTTTATGTTTATGGTAGTGAGATCAATCTACACGCTTACGGTAAGGTGACAGAGAGTGGGACCGCTAACCTTTGGATTCACTTTACTGTGTGGATTCATGACTTTATATCTATAGAGCTAGTGAGTGCTCATTCTATGGTTGATCTTTTTCTTCTGGTAGTCCTGGCCAACCCAGTGAGTAGCTAACTGAACCGATTGCTGCTCTCTTTGGGCTGAGCCCTGTCCTAGCAACAAAGGGAGGTTCACGAGTAATGTAACCATTCTCTATGCCCCCTTTCTCTTCCTACCGCGGATTGGGTGCTAAGTAGCAGACATCACGTAGTGGGTGCTAGGTGGTGAAGTCATCAAATCAAGCGGGTCCATCTCAAGAAATGATGGTGTCTTATAGTTTTGAACCTGAGACCTTAAAAGGAGAACACTGCTAAGTCTTAAGCCTTCTCCACTAGGCCAATCCCTGGCAGTTGCTAACACCAAGCTCTAACTTTAAATCATGGCTGCACACTCTAATATGACAGCAAATGCAGCTGGAATACAGCATACCTTGCTTTTGATTTTTCCCACTTTTTATTATATTATTTTAGGATTCTGCAAACACATTACATGTAGAACTGCATTTATTAATTTTCATCTGTATCTGAAAACTCCTAGTTTTCCTCTAAATAATGTTGGTATTTAGATTAGTTTAATACAGTTCGTGCAAATATGGTTCCTAGTTCTAACTATGTGACAACTTTTTTTTAGAATTGGATAAACTTGACACATTTTTATAAAAATGTGGCAAACTAGGACACTTGATATTCTAAAAACAGGTTTTTTGAGTTAAATATGCATATATACTACATTGAAAACCATTATCCTTCGATAATTTTTTTTTTTTTTTTTGAGAAGAACCAGTATCCTTAACATGTCCATGGTAGGCTATGTCACTTATCTTTCCTACTCTAATAAAATGATACAAATAGAGGGAATGATAAAGTGTCAAATATACATTAATGATGCCACGTGCAGAAATCAGCAAAATCATTCTAAAAATTAATAAGGGAGTACATAAAACAAAACTAAGCAGAAATAAATCTTAAAAATCCAGAGACAAAATCAACCTCAACCACAAATTTGTGGCTCACAACAGGATAATGCAACTAGAATTTCAAAACAAAAATTTAAAATTAGAATCAACAGCTAACACAACAAGTAGAATAAATAGAATCAACAACTAGCAAAACAAGTGAACAAATTGATTAAGCAAATGGAACACAATAATATGACGCAATCATATCCGATACCAACCTGTGGATGACTTTGGCCAATTCGGACCAACAGTGATTGTATCAATTCTCTGACCACATGGTTATTGGAATGTATCCTGGCAATTATCTGAGGCAAAACAACCAACCATGTATTTATATTTACAAGTGAAAACCCTCTCTGTAATGCCATCTGAACTTCTGATGTAGCTCCATGGTTGAACCACAAAGTCAGGAGACGAAGTATATCCTGATATTCCAGTATACATTAAAAAGAACAGTGAGATGGTATGCAGGATTCAGATAAAGAAAAATTCTACAAAAAAACACTCTAGAGAGATTGTCACTGAAAACATTTAAAAGCTTACACCAATGCCTGAATGCTTTATATATTTTAAACTAAAGAAGGGAATTTACAAGCATTAAATAGGTGTAGGTAAAATTGCAACCAAGCATAACAGTGAAATTATATAGAAGACACCTCCAACGATCCCAGCCCCCAGGGTATGATTGCTCAGAGCCTCAGACAGAAAAAAAAAAAAGGAACTCTATTCAAACTTTTTTTTTTTTAAATTCTTATCTGAGCACCAATTGATTAAACAGATGCAGAAACCTAGAAATAGCAACTTATTGCCCTCACATTGAACAAGAATTGCCCCTGAATACAGTACCTGTAAACTATCATCCACTCCCTTAGAATGAGCAGCACAGGCTATCGAGTGAAAATATCCAGTGACAGCAGAAACAACAAACTGTGAAGCAATACTACGGAAGCTCCTCAAAGTATAATGAGACATTACTGCTGTATTAAAAAGTGCCCATTTATGCCAAGCTTTTGCCCACTTAGTCGCACCCTGAGTTGCATTGCGGAATGCACTGAGAATTTCTGGAACCAAAAACAACCAACCATCAATCAGATTAGCAAACATTGTATCCCCGAAGAACTGGAGATAATAGATGGTGACAAACAAAAGCACACACACACACAAAACAGAGAGGAGGTTTTCTTTATTGCCTTGTATTGAGTCATCATCCAAACCAGGGAAAAGTGCCCACTGCCATATTCCTAATTTGAGATAAACACGTGCAACAAGTGGCACATTTGGGCAACCTGATATGACAGACTGCGTGTTCTGTTGAACGATAGGTGTCCTTGAAAGGTCCATCGCCAAATCCTATTACATAAAAATTGCAGGTAGAGTATGTATATCAAAATATATCATCAGCAGTTCATTAAAAGCATTGTCACTCAAGATAATGTGCACCTTCAGTCTGCTAAAAGCATCCTTGCGTCTTTGGTCGTCCCCAAGCGACCATTGATACGTCAAATACGCTAGAATAACTTGAGGATCCCCATGATATCTTACAGTTTCAGGCGTTGTTTCAGGATCAAACTACATATGCAATTACAAAATTAATTAGACATATGTAAAAGTGAGTGGTGGCTTAGCATAATATCTGGCTTAATAAATGTCTATACTTATTCCAAACCTGTAAGAGTTTAAACAATGTTGATCTAGCTTGACTGATTCTTCCACTTTTACGACAAAGAGAGGCAAACTTTATCCATGTCTCTGCATCTTCAGTTGGTGGCAAAACAAGAGACCTGACAGCCAAAAGTACTTGCCAAACCTGTGAATACAGTTGATCGTCATGCCAAGGTAGTATGTAGAACAATTGCATTGAAAGTGAAAAAGGGCGACAGATCACATAAGTAAGTGCAAGTGCAGAATCAACAACCACAGGTAAGGGCTTTCACCCCACGGCGTATAATTTGTCAAGACCTCAGATATTGTACCCCAACCCCCAAACTAAGAAAAAAGAACTAAAGAATGTATCAATAGAAGAAAAATAAAAAGATAGAAGACCAAGATCTGTTCAAAAATGTTGTAAGCCAGTATATGAAGCCAGAGGCAGAATAACTTCAGAGGATTTAACACACTTTCTGATGTAACTGCATAAATTTTTTCATTAAAACCCAGGCCAAAACACATATGGTAACGCACTAGCAACACAATGAATCTGCCTACATGTGGTACAAAGATTTTTTCGCTAATATAAAATCATACAAGGATTTTGACCTACAAATGACGAGTAGGCTTATTTTCTGTTTCTAATCACATCAAATACGAAGATGAATCGCCATATTTAAATTTTCTTATCAAGATGAACCATTCTATAATTATTGCTATGGCAGTCAATACAGGTAGCAAGAATATATAACCTAGCATTATAAATCTTCACCTTGGAACCCATTGCCAAGGTAGTTAAGAGGTGTTGATCCTCCCGCAAAAATTTAACAAGCAACTCCCCCCGTTATAGTGGTCACTCTTCAATGAATTAACTCTGTTGGCATCTAGATTTAATAAATTTCTAATACAAATTTGGAGACACATAGCACTCCTTATTCCAATAAAACTCTTGACAAAATGAATTAAAGGTTTCTGCTTGAAACGCTAAGGTGATGTTTTTCTGAGTTTTAAAATCGGGAAATTTAATACCGGTTCTAGTTCCGAATTTTTATAACCGGTTTTAATAAACCATCACTACCACACTATACACCAACCATCACAATACTCAAAAACCAAAAACAAACATCAACCTTCCCATTTATAAGGATTTCAAAGCACCTTAGATTTCAAGAACTGGCTTTCAAAAATCAGTTAAAACCCAAAACGAACATTACCTAATAGATTTGAATAAGAACAAGAAGTTGAATTAAAATGAAGAGAGAAGAAACATCCTGAAATGATCTAAAAAACCTGCAAAGATCATTTTAACAAGTGTAGATGATATTGGGCATGAGCAGAAAGGCCTCCTATAATATCTGATCTACAGTGCATGCAGATGCAGCTCACCTTCACTTTGTTAGACTAATTAAAAATCTGTGTTCACCATTCGCAAAAAATGATGCAAATACACAATACACTAAACAGATGTAAAAAGAAAGAGTATGAAACAAATCTATGGGATGGCTCTGATAAAAAAACCTACAAACAAATTTTGGAATATAAAGCTGAACCTGAAGACCAGAAAAATTAATAGCAAAAAAAGTCCTTTCTTTTTTAAACAAGCAAAAAGTTCATAAGAAATAAAACTGTTCAAGAGACACTCAAAAACTAACATGAAAATATATCTTGAACTAACAAGTAACAATCATAGTTTTACTAAGGAGAATTTCTTCTCACTTTCCAAATTGCTGAAGAAAACAAGTGAGAATAAAAGATAGCTCATCAAAGTTTTACCTCAACATTTCGTTTTGTCCCTTTTATGCGCTCGTTCCACATGTTGCGGATGAGGAGCCTTCGTCCTTCAGCAACAGGGGTTCCAACAGGAAGTGTGCAGTAATCAATTACCTAAAGTAAGACATGACATAAGAGATCTCACTAGGATCATATTGTTGCAATGCTTAATATGCAAAGGTTGAACGAATTCTTGATACGGTGCAATAGCTTTTACCTCCTCCAACTCTGATAGCTGCTGAATGCGAACCATATTACTATATGCACGCTCATAGCTTTCAAGAACCTGTTAAATGGGAAAGATATATTTTTAGAGGAAGCCAGAAGAGGCCTTGATGAGTTGATATCAATGTATTTTGGGAAATGTATCGAGACACCTACCAACCATGTCAAATCCAACTAAATTATGAACGTAACATTTAGGGCAATGCAACACAATCAAGAGGAGAGCTAAACTAAAATCAAATATAAGATACAATAAGATAAGGTATGAAACAAATATTTGTAAACCAGTACTGTTACAGAAGGGGAATATGGTTCTGAAGATTGAAGAGTATTTCGTGGTTCCACCCAATGCCATTATGTTGTGCAAATATTGAATATAAAGTTTATCTCATACAATGTGAAGGATGCAGTCACACAAGGACATAAATCGAAAAAATTCACCTATTTTATTTTCGTGCTAGTACAAAAACCAAACCATATCATCTTTAGGCTAACAAATTAACAATAATGTGGTAAAAGGAAAAGGATAATCAGAACATCTATTCAGTATGCAGATTCAGAAGAAAAAAACATATGAAGTGTGGAGTAAAATCATGGTAGAAAATACTGCAATGCAAGCTTATAAAAGCTAGGAATATAAGCTAGGAAGCCCTAATTTAACCCAAACTCATGGTCAAAGGGCAAGGATTGACTCCCACTTATATACTCATCCACAATTTCTTGTGTGTTGTATCCAATGTGGAAACATAACAATCAATCCCCCTTAAAACTGGACATCCACGGACGGCACACTCCAGGTGGAAACCAATATGTTAAGGTCCACTTCCTGGGTGGCAACCCCTGGGCCCACCATTGGGCAGCCTCATTCCGCGGCCACCCGAACTTTTCCCACAGACAATGTCAATCGTTAGGAATATAAGTTAGGGACCTTATCTTAACCCAAAACCACGGTCAAAGATTGACTCCCACTTATATACTCATCCACTTATAAGTTAGGAATATAAGATTGGATCCGATGTGGGATCATAACAGTAAGTCAAAACACAATGCAGTTAGAATAGAATCAAAATTAACTTCAAAGATTCCAGTTATTAGACTGTATTCCAGTTTCTGTGAATGAGTTAAAAGAAGTCCTAATGGAACTAATGGTGGTCAAAATGGCCAGCTAGTTAATCATGCAGTAAGTCCAATTATTTCATGAATAAAAGAGGTGGACAAGATGATAAGAACAAAAGTATAAGATGCAACCCTACTAAAGAACTCGGGCTCCATTTGGATGGATGGATTTAAAAATGAATGGATTTTAAAAAAAAATACATGTAAGAAAGCATACATTTTAAGTTGGGAATTATAAAGAGATGAGAGAGAAGGGAAAAAGTAATGAGAGATGGAAAGGGGTAGAGGGGAGGGATTTCAAATGACATGGGTTTGAAGAGGATTTAGAATTCCTCCATTTTAAACATAAAATGGAATCTAAGTATTTGTAAATTCATGGAGATGGTGGTTATTTGTGTGTGAAATCCATGGATTTCAAATCCACCCATCCAAATGGAGCCTCAAAGTATTATTACAATCTTCCCAATCAGTGAGAGCTTATACTACTTCACTCTCATACACTATTCAATGTAGTAAAGAGATGAAGAAAACTAACCAGCGCAGCAACTTCTGTTGCCAAACATTTCCTCGCTCTTTCGACATAATTGCGTGCTTCATCATACTAATACGAAAAAAGAAAAAACAATTAGATATGGCACATAAGAAGTATGAGGAAACAAATGAATTGAACCACTGAGTGTTACCTTTCCACGTCGAACTAATAGAACAGCCCTAAAAAAAGTACCATTGCTACTTCCGTCCCCTGTAGCGGCAGTATTACCCAGAACTCGAAGCTTCGTTTCATCTCCATCATCTAGTCGAGAAACATATTCTGACATTTGATCCCATTCCCCCATGTTCCAGGCAGCATTAGCAGCCTATTTTAGTACAATCAATAGCAGCTGAGTTACGATGATATGATATTTCCTCGCAGACAAACAAAAAATTATTAATAATACAATCAGACTAGCAGCTTTTTTTTCAATATAAATACACGGCAAATAAATACTTTTAGAAGAAAAAGGGAACCAGGCACAAAATGTATATTTATTCGACTGAAGGAGATGAAATATGGTTCTGAAGTATGAACAAGATACCAAAAAATGAGTTAATTTTACACAGGTAATACATGATTGAAATGGATATATGCATTCGAGGCAGTGGGGATGAGTGAAGCTGATTGTTTAAAGCAGAAATATCAAACAAAAACCACAGTGACACAAAGAGAAACAAGATCCTCTGAAGCCAAAAAGTAAACCATTGGTGCCATTTCCAGTCGAGCAGCTGGCTCGGCCGGTGTCCAATACTCCTTGCACAGGTTGTTGAGCTCTTCCCAGCGGGCAAGTGAAGCAAGACACCTCATCCTCCCTTACACAGATAAACAGAAGAACAGAGAAACATGATTTTTTCATTAGATAAAAAACCTGTAAAGAAGTAATGCTTGCTTGTTTTATAGATATGAATTCTTGAACTTTTACTCAATATGCAATGTTCCGAAAGCAAGTATGAGTTGAGCAAAGAGGATAATATATTACCAGAGACAGAGCCAAATTTACACAATACCAATAACAAAAGGAAGTGCAGGTGTGGCGATATAGAGGTAACTAGATGCTCTAATAATTTTTATTTTTTATGTAGATTTCCTATTAGTATATTTGTTATGAACAACAAAATAATTGAAATTTTGTCATGGAATATTTTCCAGATGGCAAAATATACCCAAGCAGGTATCAATTAAATATACTTTTTCATTTTTCAGATAGAAAATATTTGCTTCTTAGCTGGTTACTAAAAATATATCATGCTTCCCAATCAAAACAGGCCAGTGCTTGATGAAGGTCAAATATAAATACACTACATTATCCAATACAATTTCCCCCTTCTATCTATCTGGAAACATATCAAGAAAACCAGTCATAGATGAAAGATCATAGCAATTCAGAATAAATTGAAGTTATATTCAACAAGTGTTGTATAGAAACATGTACCTAGTGTTGCCTCCAAAACTAGATGTGAGGTTGATGCTAGAGAGGCTTTAACAGTATAAGCTTTGAGAGCATCATCCCACCGCTGAAGTTTTTCATACCTTTGACAAAAGCAAGTTTATTTGAGTAATAACTACATAAGAGTAGAAAGATTTTTTCCAACAGACTTGCTAATAACTACATAAGAGTAGAAAGATTAAATGAAAGGACATCACACATTTTCCAATAGAGATGCTAACAAGAAATAATTACCAGATGCCAATTACAATAATTTTTATGAGTTTATTGGTCAAAAGCAAAACAGGACAAACAAGCAAGACCACTCATGATTAGTAATTGGCTCTTGGGATGAAGCTTACCACGACTCTTTCAGTTGAACACCCAAATGTTGTTGAGCATATGTCAATATTCCAACTGCCGCCTAAACAAAAATTACAAGCAAGTTGACTTCACTAACATTGATGCAAATAAACAATAGCATATGAGACTTCAGCTGAGAGAGTATACCTCATGTTGGTGTAATTGGTTATTTATATGAATAAGGGCTTCGACTACAGAAACAGGATTACCATCCATCCTGTTTGAGCATGCACCTTCAAATTCCATCTCCTTATAGTGAAGAGCCTTCGCAAATGCACGACACTGGAACACAAGAGTTGGAAGAGAAAAAAAATAAAAATAGGCAGGATCACACGCTTTGAAATGTAACTTAAAATTATATGTTACGCTGTTGCTGTCAGCAAAGTCTTACCTTTTCTGCAAGAGCGCCGAGTAGGCGAATATCAATAGGAAGGGGTCTCTCATCGTGTTCCATAAACTCAGCCTGAAATAAACCATTTTACTCACTGATAGAGAGAACTGAACAGCAGGTCACATTCAGGAAGTACATAACGCACCCAAAAGCTGGGAACAGTGAATCTCCCATCAATGTGTCATTACCAATATTAATTCCCCAAAAACAATATATGAACATGAAACCATCACATTTTACATCCATTTTCGTTAACCCCTGTTTACAGCTACTGTAAAATAATGTGAAAAGCAAAAACTATTTCTTGAACTTTTCTGATATGCTCAGGAACATCCCTGAGTGACTAGGTCAAAGCACACTCAGAGGAAGTCTTTTCCAGTGATCTTGTCCAAGGCACCATCTGGCATACCGCTTATATTATAAAATTCACCAAACTGATATCCAAATCTAATTGAACTAATACCCCTATGCAATTAACGTCCAACATATAACAGTTTAAGCCCAAGAGTGTTCACTTTCACGAAGGCCAAAAAACTCGAGACTGGAAAGAATTAGTTATTCATATTCACTAGAGAAACTGAACCATACCAAATTCAAAAGTGTAGCAAGAATTTCTGGAGGTATGTTTGGAGATGAAAATGCCATTTCTAGACTTCGTACTAGCTGTCTTCGACAATTCTCATTCAGCTGTGTCCAGCAGCTGACAAAACCAGCAGCAAACAACTCTCTTCCAACAAAAGGCTGCAAAACACAAAAGTAATCAGATTCCTGATCAAAGAAAGTCGCTTAATTCATTTATAGCTAACAGCGAAAGGGATACATAGAGTATACTCAGCCAAGAGCCTAAGAAGTAATGAGGACTACCTGAAGCTGGGCTAGCTTGGCACATGTTCTCAAAGCTGGTGAAGGTGATTCCTTAAGTAGTTCAATGCTAAAATGTCTCATCCACTCTGCCCAGTCTTCTTTTGTACTGCGCTGAGAAGCCTCCCCAGCAGCACGTAATCGAGCTTCATTAACCTATGAAAGCAGTAGAAGTTAACTGATAGTCCATATAAATACAACATGAAAAACTCCGCACAGAATAACCTTTACAATAAACCAAATCACTATGCATCTAGCAATCACTAACACTATTTTCCAAAAGTAGAGGAGGAAAGCAACCAATATATTTACTTCATAAGCAGCATTGGAATTCTGAGCAATTTTCTAAATAATTCAGTAAGCATAGTCCAGAATCCACTAAACAAATAAGCATCCTTTTACCATGTAATATAAAGCAGCACAAGCAATTTGAATTCAAGATGACTTACATAATTGATAGGGTTGTTTCCTTTATGGATATAACTTCACCAGCTAGGTGAAATGAGTACTGTTTCCTTCATGCATGCACTAAGTAGTTGATTATACAAGCTAGAATCATCATAGTTTAATCATGAAAAATGAAGCTCTTGAACAAACTCGATATTGAACTCTTGTGCTAATGTGTTGACCATAAAAATGCCTCTAACAGGCACCGCCAAACCAGTCCTTACATATGAAATATTTGCAAATTGTGGAGAAGCATCTTTCAATTCACAGGCTATAATTTTTTCAACTACAGATATATTGCATTTCTATATGGACGAAAGTTATGAACTACAAATACCGTCATTATCATCCCCACTAACAACAGAATCAAAGAGAGATGAGTAAGGAGTACATTTGGAGAAGCATAATTATAAATCCAGTTGCAAGTGAACAAACACAAATATTATCAACTTTGACTTGCAATCAACTGCAGAGAGGGAAATATAGATATACCTGATGAGGCTTGTGTGGATCAATTCGACCCTCATGACCCTCTGTATCACTTAAAGGGTCACTTATAACTTCTCCAGGGAACCGGCGATTTTGTTTCTGAGAAGCATTATTTGCAAGAATCAGTGGCTCCCTTCTCTTTAGGCGGCCTTTAATATCTTCAAACTCCTTATGCTGGTAAGCAAAGAACATAAGCTTATTTCTTAGTCATACGATTCGCTTGTCTACCAAGCACAGAAAATTCATAAGAATTAGTTTCAAATTACCCGCATACGATGCTTCAACAAAAACTTATGGATGGAAGGAATGAAAATAGTGAAGTCTTCTCCAAGGGCATGAGCTAGACAACAAAGTGCATCCACAGCATCCTTTCTAAGCTCATCATTCTTCCTGAAAAATATATAACTAGCTCAAGTGAAGTATAAAGAAAAAATAAATGACAATCACAATCAACAATCCGCAGTCAATTCGGAAATATTACACTTGTTTATAAGAGTGAACATCAGACCAGAGAAGGATGAGATTTTAAACAATTTGAATTTCTTCTGGCCTCTTATGGTTTAGTTTATATAGAACTTGCCAATCAAGTAAACAGTTGTGATCGTTGCACATGTAAATAAAGAATATCTGGAGCCAGACACCTAAATCTAACCTTGAAGGCAGAGCTGAGGAAAAAGGTTATAATGTAATCTTGCTGAAAGCTTTGTTGTACTTGATGGCATACATGCACTGCAATCTCATGGGAGATATACTGTTACAACTTGCATGTTATTACCCTTATATTAACCTTAAAAACTAAGGGTATGTTTGTTTTGGGACTAGCACGGATGGACGTAAGACTTTGCAATCACGTCTCTACACGAGTTTGGGATGTAACATCCGGATTTCACATCCCAAACTCAATCCACACCTAAAAATACCTATTAAACCTATTATTACTCTTTCCAACACAACACTCATAAAATACCTATTATTATACCTATAAAATCAATCATTATCACACTTTGATTTGACATAAAGTAACATCCTACCCTACTAAAATCCCAAAACAAACACACACTTTTTACTATTCATCAAGATTTTCACATCTCAAGATTTCAAAGTCATGACTTCCCACAACCCCCTTAATCCCAAAACAAACGCACCCTAAAGGTATATATGCAAAATTCATTTCAAATGATAGCTTCACGAAAGTGGAAAAGGAGAAACATATAGATCTCCATCCCTTTCATCTGTGGACTGTTACTCCACTCCACTTTAAAGAGTTTGGATAAAGACCTTATTAACTCTACTCACATTTGGACCACACTGCCGAGCTATTACTATATCAGTAAACATATAATTGGTCCCTCCTAGACCCCCTCTCTCTCCTTATTGTTAGCCAAGTATGCCAAGGATAAACCTCTACGAAAAACAAAGGAGCATCAAACTCTCGGAGAATCAGATAAACATGTTTACGCAAGGCAATATTCACTACAAGACTATGCACATGGATTACCACAACACCAGCAGTAAAGTTATAGGAATTTTTATGAATCCTAGGCATGCCCATCTTTCTGTGTGGTATTAAACCTACGGTCCTAGAACCAAATTTACAGGATGATAGTGCGAGAACATATTCAAGCTCAATGATCAGGTATTCATCTTCCCAACCAGTCAAGTATTCAATGAGTTTCACATTTCCATTATAAAATTAATAAGATGGAAAGCAGACCCGTCCAAGACAAGTTTCAAGTGATGCACAAGAGCTGATATGTGACCTGTCACCTGGTTAAACAGAAAATATGAAAAGGAACGGATCATTCGACCATAATTGTAATCTTATAGAAGCAAAAAAGGAGCATCAGTCTAATTTCAACCTGCACACGAGGAATCAACATAGTAAGAGTTCTGATAGCAGCACGGCGCACTTCTACAGAAGCATCAACTTTGAAAATTCGAATGAGTGCAGGAAGTAGTAGATGCATATGTTCATCCAAGGTACCTACAGGTTCATGTCAAAGACTTCAAGTCATGCTTGTAAAAGGAGGGGCGTAAGGCACGAGGCGCAAGGATTAGCGCCTTGAAGGAGTAAAATGAGGTGCAGAATAACAGGCGTGCGCCTTAGGGCACCTTTCCTAAGGCGCGCCTCTTGGTCAAACGTGTTTTAGGTCAAGTTTTAGAAGTAGTAATAGCACTTTTAGGTCTTTTTATTAAAGTAACTAGCACTGTTATTAATTACCAAGCACTCTTCTTAAGAAAATTGACATTTTGAAGGTACATGCTAAAAGAAGAAATAGGCTACTACAACAACGCATGAATGATCTGGTGTTTCTGAAATACAATCGTTCATTGAAGCATCGATATGATTCACGTGATCGGATTGATCCCATTTCTTTGAAAGAAATAGATGTATGTAATGAAAGGTTGGGTTATAAATCCGATGATGAATATTTGGCATTTGATGGTGATGATTTGAATTGGAATGTGGTTGGTGATGTCCTTGGAGTTGATTAGCCAGCATATCAAACTAGAGGGAATAGATCATCAACGAGTGCAGACAGTTCGAGTGCTAGGCCGCCTAAAGGTGAAGGCAAAGGCAAACAAGTGGATAAGAGCAAGGACAAGATGAAGAACGTAAAAAGCTCATCTATAGGACTTAGAGATGAAGATGATAATGAAGATGAATATGAATTCGAGGAAGAGGAAGAGGAATATATTGATGATGATGAATTTGGTGCTGAAGAGGAGGACGACTGGAGGAGGCCTTTGAATTTGATGAAGACAAGTTAATTAGAATAACATAACTACTGTAATGATGATTTTCGTGTGTGAATGAAGTCTATTATCACTACTTTAGTACTAATTTCATGTTAAATTGTGTTATTATGTTTATTTATTGACCTTTTGGTAGTATTTTGTGGTTTTATATGGTTTTCTATAGAAATATATGTGTGAAATGTGTTCAGGAAAGTGAAGGGCAAGAGGCGCGCCTCGGGCGCAGGGATCCCTCTTGTGCCTTTGTGCGCCTTGCGCCTTTAAAACTGTGCTCCAAATATACAGGATATCAACACAGTGCACCATGAACAGCCAAAAAAGGAGATACTTACCACCAAAAACTTCAAGAGTACGAAGAATATCAACGACATAAGTATAGTCTTTAAATCTCTCAGCATCACTTAGGACTTGAATGCAGGATGGAAGAATAGTGGGAAGATGTGTCCTAAATTCATCATTAAGAGCCAAACACAGTTGCTCAAGCAGATGGAGGATCTAGAGATGAAAGTCAAAAAAATTACAAATCAAATATTTATGTTAAGCTAAGTTCACAACACGAACAACAAGATTACAGACCGGAGATCCGTGTACTGGTCTGTTATTAGCAGGTAAACTAAAGGATGATGGCCATAGTTCTGATATCAGAGAGAAAAGATCTGGCAGATATTTACGGACATGCTGCACATGAACAATAAGAATATCAAGGGTCTCCAGATAACTGGTATACATTAGAAGAGACAGGTGCTGTATGTGTACCTGGCGCACAATAGAAACCAAAGTTCCAAGTTTCCACATAATATACTCCTTCAGAAAATCATCACATGTTCGGACAGTGTGAAGGAGCTCAGGCAGAACCTGATAAGAAAACGTCATATGGAAATTTTTTAAAACAGAACTCATAAGCACAAGATCATTATACCAAATGTAAACTTCCTATTCCTAAGCCAGTAATCACATAAGTCTAACATAGACATTTGATTTCAACACCTTAGTTATTTATCTCAACTGATTGGGAAGTCTACCAAATTGATCAGGAAAATACAAGGCAGCGGGAACATTAAGCGTGTGAGAGATATAAAGAATGCCTTGTAAGAGAGCAAACCATGCATTTGGCTACCATGAGCAAAAGAAGGCAAAAGGCATAATGTTTGCATATAGCCATAAATACAAGAGAATTGCTTGTCCTGATTTAGGAATAAAATATGACAGAAATTATGCAGATATCTGGATTTTATACAGATATAGAACCTCAAGCATTAAACCATGTATACATTTAGCTAATCAATAATGTTTTCATTTGAGTATTGCTCCACCAGTTTCTTCACTTTTCCCTCCCTCCAATAAGTAAGCACCCACAAAATTTATCTCAAGTCTCCAGAGGATGCCTAGTCTCCTAATATCGTGAATGAGTATAAAGAAAATTATATTAACATGTAATGTGTATCACGTCATTCTTGCTGGTAAGAAGATGAGCACTGCATGATTAAGGGTTTCACTGCAAGTAGAAATTTAACTAACCTTTGGTAAGTAAGGAACACAGCCAAGACCCATTGACTTACCTCGCAAAAAAACAAAAACAACACGTCAAGATGCATTCTGAGAAGGGGCCATTACATAGTAGCAGAACAGAGAGAGGAAAAACCATGTGAAAGTATTACAGTAAACAAGAGCAATGAAAATGAGGCATATAACTATAACATCCGTCAACAGAATTGAACTAACCTTGAATATGAATATGAGAGATCCAACCACTTTTTGGTGGTAACTAGATAAAGAAGGATCTCTAAAGATTCGCATGAGGGAACTGATAGCAACCTGGAACAAGGTTCATGTTAATAGAAACAAGCAAAGAGGAGCTTCTAAGTTAAGAGCGAACTTAGTCTCACCGTGGAATAATAATCTTCTGATGTTGCAAAAGATGGCCAAAGATCCATAGGTAGTTCATCCATTGACCGGATATGCTGACCAGGATCACCAGCTGTACGGGCAACTTCACCATGGGAACCTGGTAAGCTTAGTTGATTTCGTTTGTGTGCATGGGGATCTAATGCACCCATTATCCCAAGAACCTAGAAATATTAACAGTTTTAAGAACAATGCTACATGTCAAAAATAGCTGATTGTTAAGTCATACAACCTACCTTCAAGACTTCACGCCTGGTAGACCAAGCTAGCTCGCCATTAAGCAATTTTAGAAGTAACCCAAGCAATTGTGGATACTCATTATATGGAGTTATGACATAACTGCAAAATCATCCAAGTCGTGATAAGCACCATGATAATAGGAGTTGTACTATAACATTAATCAAGAACAAAAACAAGATCAGTCACCAGCTGCTGTTGTGAATGTTTAGCTTTGCATGTACGTAATATAAGAGTCTCTGAATTTTTTTTTTATTTTTTTTGAAGAACCAACTATTCCATTGTCAATTTGTCATGAATAGAGCTATTAAACGAAACGAACTGCTGGTGAGCTCGGCTCGGCTCTGCTCGACTCTATGTGTTAAACGAGTCGAGCCGAGCTCAAAAAAATACTCGTTTGCTTAACGAGCTCGGTTCGACTCGGTAGGCTCGAAAAATAAGGGTTATTTTATAGATATTATATAGTTTAGGGTAAAAAAAATAATATTTTATATAATAATACAACTCTAATTCTCAAATCACTCATACTGATGAATTGGTAATATCTTTATCTTTATTGAAGTATGTGAATGTAAATATATTGAATTATAGAGTTGTTGATATAGTATTAGTTAAATATATTTTTCAGGATATTCGAGCTCAAGTCAAGCTTAGTTCGTAAATTCGAGCTTAATTTAAGTTAAACGAGCCGAGCTCAATTTCGAGCTCATTTTTCTTGACGAGCCGAGGTGAGCCTGCACTACTCGGGCTCGCTCGGCTCGTATAACAGCTCTACTCATGAATTAAAAAAGTTTATTGTTTCTGGTACCAACCTAATATAATGCGACTAAAGATATTACCCATTGATTCTGAGGGCAAAAAACAAATGAACAATAGAGTAGCAAACTCAGTAGTCAGCCACCCTGGACAGTGAACACTGACTAAAAGGAACACTGATGCAAACTACATAAAAATAAATGAAGAAATCAATGTATCATACCCCGTGCTTTGTACCACTTGACCAAGAGTTGTGACAGCCACTTCACGCTTCATCACAGCAGCACCATCCAATAAAGCTTCGACGATTAAGGGCATAAGTTCAGGAATGTACTGTCTCATTGCAAACCCACCCTGAACACATCCGGAGCAAGATGGGTATGAACATTCACAAGCATGGCAAAAAGAGATGACAAAGATGATGAAATGAAAAGGGTGTCTTGGTTGTTGACACTGTGAAATTTGTCTTTACAAATTACTAGTTTGTTCTGTTTTAGTTTAGTATAGACTAAAGATAGTAATACAATGCAAGCATCATCTTTAATGCAGAATCGTGACATGCACCATCAACAACATAATAACTATTTGAGTATCATTTTTAACCTAGCATACTCATGCAGAATTTGTAAACAACAAAGCAACCAAGAAATATGAAATTCATTAACAAATAAATTTCAAGGGAATACCCACCACTCTAGCTAGATCCCCAACAGTTACAAGAACTCCACTGATGATGCCATTATTAGCATTCACCCCAGTTCCCTCGTTGAGTTTTGCAATAAGGGCCTGAAATTTTAAAAATATTACAAAGGCAAACGCAAACCACCCATCAATCTATAGGTAATAAAGTTTATACAAAACCTTGTGTATCGGAGCAATATATGGTAGTATTAATCTCTCGCAATTGCGAATTAAGCACCCCAACAATTTCGCACTTTCTTCTCGGCATTTGCTATCAGCACTGCTAACAGAAGTAGCAATTTCAGTAGCCTATGATAACTGATAATATTTAAAAGGAAAAAAAATGGAAGGAATGCACTGCAAAACTACATGAAGTAAACTTGACTAGCAAGTAAAAAAAATTGACGAGGTTGAGCAACTGAATGGCTTAATTAATACCTCTGTTTCAGATAAGTTAATAACTGAATAAGATGGCGGCGGAGGGCAGGAAGAACATATGCTGGATTTTTTTCAGATAGTCTTCCAGCCACTGAAATTGCAAATTCCCGAACTTCAAAATCCTAACAAGCCAGTTAAAATTTAACTGTGTTATGCAACAAACAAATGCTTTATTGGATGTTGTTTCAAACAAAAGAACAAACATATCCCACCCCTAGAAGGTCTCAATATTTTACCGTTCGCAAAATAATGCAAAAATGTTCAAACGAGAAACAAACAAACATATCCTCCTATTTCAAAAAATAATAAATCCATCACAATATTTCGTATTCTTAAGAGATGTATTGAACCAAAATCTGGGTGGGGGACAGTTATTATTTTTAGTTGTTTGGCATTTTTTTGCAAAAAGTGAAACATTGGAATATACTACTCCCTTTCGTCCCACAGGAATTTGCACACTTTCCTTATTTGGATGTCCCACAAATTTGCATACTACTAAAAAAAGGAAACAATGATTTGTGCGCACACTCACATAACATAACTAAACACAACCCATATGTCACTGCTTTATTTAAAAGAAACACATTTTTCTTAACAAACGTGAAATTCCAGGGGTGCAAATTCCCTAGGGACGGAGGGAGTATTTCTTTTTTTCTCCTTCAGGAACCCATCTGCTATGAGGTAATAACCCCACTGCCACCACAATTGAAATTCTATTTAAAAAAAAAAAAAACAAAGGGAACAAGGAGATTTACACCTTCTCAAAATACTAGTTAAATACCTCATCATTTAAAGCAGCAAAGACTGCAGTCAAACAATCAGCCTGTGCCAGAAAATCATCAAAATCTCCACTTTCATGTAAAGAAAAAAATATAGATCGGCGAACAATAACATCAGCATCAGCAACAGCTGCAATAAGAAGCTTCTCCACAATCTGCACAAACGTTAACCAATATGATGATATAAGCAAATAGACAGTGCCAATATGTCATAAAACGTCATGCAACAGCCAACCAGAACTGGAGCTTTAATTAAACAGACAATGGAGTTTCCAAAAAAAAGAACCGATTACTAGAATTACTTGAGAAGAATATCGAACACTGTCATCCAAAACTTTACTTCAGCATTATGAACACTGGAACTACTTAGTGTGTAATAAACCCAAACACTACGATTCCACAGCCTTTTTTTTAAAAAGAAAAATGCATAGAACAGTCATTACAACAATCCAACTTGATTCAGAAGCTAACTTATATATCATGCCACAGAGGATTGACTTGATTAAGAACTTGTAATATTTAAGCACAATTAAACCATAAAACAAAAATATTACCAAAAGGAGATGAGTGAATATTGCACATACAAGTCAAGAAAGGCAAAACATTATTGAATCAATATTGCATTGGCAAGAAGCCCAATAAGAGGGAATTAGCCAATTAGGGTCCATTAGGGTAGATTCAAACCTCCTCAACCAGGCGGCGGCGCTTCCCACCAGCACGACTTGTCCTACTAGAAGTGAACTGGGTAGAAGGAATGCCAGATAAAGAATTTGCCATTAACTTGCAGCAACAAAAAGCTGCATCTTTCCGTGTAGCTCCATCATCGTCTTCTAAATAGACCACAACGGATTCTCTTGCAAACTCAAGAAGATCATGACCCTGAAAAAAAGTGCATCTCTACTATGAAAAGAAAATCTAAACAGAACAGAGTTAAAGTACAATGCAATCTTAACATTTAATTAGGCAAGAAGTTGAAAAGAATATTGAACAAGAAACACTGGAAAATAAAAATAAAAAAGAACCAGAAGGACAACAGTTATTAAAAAAACAACCTTGAAATTGAATCGGGCAAGAGTTTGCAAGGCTAGTTGAACAAGAGCAGAACCGCTAAGTTCAGATACTTGCAAAGTAGCACCTACACTACTAGTCCGATTAATAGTAACAGTTGGCCTTGACTGAACTTGTTGATGTCGAGCAAGAACTCCTGAAATGCATTCCAGTAAACGTACTTGAATTGTTGGAAGCAAAGATGGAATACTGCAAATCAAAAGAAACCTCATGTCAAAACCTCAGTTTATTAAGAAAGATGAACAAGCATTTGCACAAGATGTCTTTCTGAAAACCTGGCAGTAACATTCCCAAGGGCTTCCACAAGGGTGGAGGATAATCCAACAGAAAACATTGCATCCATGAGACTACGTACGTGAGGCTCCATAGACAGTCCCATGGCTTTTGCGATATTTCCAACACAAGCTAAAGCCTCCATACAGGGTCGACCTCTTCGAGGAGCAATCTATAAAAGATAAAGCCACTTAAAAGAGATTGTTTGCTAGATACATACCCGGAAACAATAACTGCAATGCCAACAGAATATTAATGAACTTTATGACTAGCTCATACCGCATCACGCAAGTGAGTTGTTATTGTCGGCAAATAATCAATGAGTTCACCATCCAATGCACCAGCCATTTCCCCAAGAGCAATGAACCCACTGGCAGCTTCTGCTGGTATTTTAAGAACATGGAGTATATGCTTCATGCAAATCTGCAAATAAAAGAATTATAACCCAAACTGTGAAATTAATCCATTATAGAATAAACTGAACATAGTAGTTTGAAGGGGAAAACAACTAACAGTTAGATAGTTGGTTACGAAACGGTCACGTAGGAAATGGGCAATCCGAGGGAGCAAAGATGTTATGCTGAGCCGAACAAGCCGGTCTCGATGCTCTAAATACCGAAGAACAATCTCAGCGACTTCTCTATATCTAGACATCATGAACTCGCCTGTATTCCTGCCAAATAGCACCATAATAACATAAAATTCTTAACTTAGTTCCCAACCAAGCACCCCTTCCCAGCCCCAAAAAAAAGGAGCAAGCCCTGATAATATACCTTAGTCACAGTACAGTAATAAGACATCCTTACGAGTATATGTTGATATATTCAAAAGCTACATTTAGTAGTTTTTTAAGAACAGAGCATTTGATACATAAATGAAATATTAACACGTTGCGAATGTCCTCTGTGGAAACATGACATTAAGTGGTTTCGACTGTTCATGCATTCAAAAAATAAATACAATGCCAACTACAGTGGCATCCACAGCAAACATTTATAAGGACTTAAGCCACTTCACAAAGACCAAGTCTTAGCACTAGATATTAATGATTAGATAGCATCAACCACTAATAGAAAACTGGAGTAGCCAGTGCTTAGAATAAAAAATGAGATAAATAATATCATTAGTCAACGACAAATAAAGGATCCTACCAGGGACCATTTATTCCAATTAACTCATTTTTAATGCATATCATAATGAAATAGAAATCATGTCACCTTAAGATTATGTCATAATATGGACAGCCAGAAGGTAACATAAAGCAACTCAACCTAACTGGGAAATTATAGTGCAGAAAAACTAATTTCAAACTATATAAATTTAGGCCAGACGAAAATCCAAATTGTAATAACTTTGGACTGGGGGTGCTTCTATTGAAATGCGCTGAAGTCTAGATTAATTGGAGAGCTTTGTTGCAGCACAACTTGATCAAAGAGAGAGGAATTTGAATATTCACAAGACATAACTTCTCAGTTACATTTAACACATATCCAACTTCTGCAAACAAAAACTCATCATCTACACCTACCTCAGCAGTTCCCCAACTGCAAGCAGAGAACCGTGTATGCTATAAACAGGGGCATTTTTTCCCAATCCATCTTGAGTAGCCTCAAACATACGATAGTACCTGCCAACACATTTAACACATTAAATATCAGAAAGAGCTGAAAACAAAGCAGTTGTAGTGTGCAATGTTTTAAAAAAACTAATTCGGAAACCGATGTATTTTACTATAGTACACTGAGGCGTAAGAAACGACTCGAAGCGAGGCGTAGACTAAATACAATATATTAACTATTAAGTAATATCAAATACAATAAATTAATTAAAAAAATTATAAAAACTTGACTAAAAACTTTCGCATTACTGCCAATGCCATCCCCCATTATTAAATTATTAAACTGCCATTATCCATTATTATATTATTAAACTGTAATTGCCCACTATTGTAATATTAAGAACCTACAGTGTGTGTGTGTGTGTCTATATATATATGTGTGTCGGAGTTGCAGCGCCTCTTAGGGAGAACTGCACGGCGCTGCTCAAGGGGGAGAAGACTGCGCAGCCAGGGGAGAGAAGAATCGTGCTACTTCATAGGAGAGAAGAATCGCGCTGCTTCAGCAAGAAGTTAGAATATGCGTGCAAGTTTTAGGTCTCGTAACTGAAGCTGCCGACTCGACAAGCCTCGAACCGCTTCGAACCGGGTTAATTGAGGAGCACGCCTTGATTCAACAGCAAAGGTGTACGCCTCTGAGGCGTTTTTTCATAGTTTCGACCAGAGGCTAGCCTCAGTTCGTAAGCCTCAACTGTTTTTTAAAACATTGGTAGTGTGTATATAGGGCGCAAAGGGCATTAAAATTCGCTATTGTGAATCTTCAAGTAAGACATAACAAATTGGAAGTAGATATAATTACTTCCAGAAAGGAGGTAATATTTGAACTTTTAAAGTAGAAGGACCAGACCAAAATCATTGCAGAGTTGACAAGCAAGAGCAACGCAAAATACACTCTTAACAGATCAAGGAAAAGATCGTTTAAAATTATAAGCCAAGGAATTTCATGGAGTGAGGTGATTCATTGTATATATGGTCTTCAAGATAATAAATGGATTGCAGGTTTGGCTTTTACGACCACTTTTAGTGATCCCTGGTAACTCATCTCTCGAGAGACGATCCAGATTTCATTCAATCGATGAACGCTCAAGTAATAAATGGCAACAAGTTGCATTTTAGGGCAGACACTTGGTCGGGAGAAACCCATTGGACTCTTATTTATTCTCCGAGCACTTTATGCGACAAATCCCAAGAAAAAGGACAATGAATGAATAGATGATTAAGATCCTCCGAAGAATTCCTGCATAAGACACACCAACTTGGGCAAAGAAAATGTTTTTGAACAACATTGCAAGTAGATAGCTTTCCCAAAACTAACAACCAAAGGAAAACTCCCCCTTTCCCTTCATTTCTCCTTCTCTGTCTTGTATTTATTCTGCTCATAATAAGATTATTATCTCTTTCCTATCACCCACTTCATCTTCTTCCCCAGCTCCTTCTTCGGACCTGCATCTTTTAAGAAACCAAGGGACAGCAAGCTAAATGAAATACTGCCACTAAACTAATACTCATATTTTGGACGTTAGATTCTTTTGATCCTTCTCCTGTAAATCTTTTTTTTTTTTTTGCCTCTCTCTTTGCTGAATTCATCTCCTTTTCGTTTTCAAAGGAATTTGACAGCTTCTCAGAACGAAAAAGGTGATGGCTTTGGGAAAGTTAACCACCTGCGATTACTTGCAAAATGATTCCCAAATATTTTCTTGTATCCAAATTGGGGTATATTGTGCAGGAAGAGCTTGAAGATCCTAATGATCTTTCTATGCAATGGTCTTTGGCTCAATGATTGTGGAAAAATGTACTAATGGAGCTGGATTTGTTTTGGGTGTTACCATCTTCTGCCTCAAATTTTATTACTGCACAACTTGGGCAGCATCATTAACAAGTGAGGCAATATTTTGTGGAAAATTATGGTTTCGCGCTGTATTATGGTCTATTTGGTTAGAAAGAAACTAGAGGACCTTTAGTGGGGCTCTTTTGATTTCGGGTCATATATTTTTAAGGGTCTTCATGTATCACAACCAGTAAGAGATTGGAGTTTTGCTTCATTAACAAAATTTATGTTTCCAAAAAAAAAAAAAAAAAAAACTTGTATCATAATGATGCACTTATTTCACCCTTGTAACAAAGAAAATACACGATCAATGGAGAGTAAATCATGGGAGGAAACTGAACTTCTACAATAATATTAAT
This sequence comes from Prunella vulgaris, assembly GCA_026898435.1. Classification (NCBI taxonomy): domain Eukaryota; kingdom Viridiplantae; phylum Streptophyta; class Magnoliopsida; order Lamiales; family Lamiaceae; genus Prunella; species Prunella vulgaris. The sequence continues at coordinate 3,485,015 of JAPKLY010000006.1, read as the reverse complement.
AATAAAGTGTACAATTATAAACAATTGTCTGTAATAAAGAAAAGCACACTTACCACTGGACACGCCATCGAGTCTCACGCTTCTCAATAACACGAAGGCAAGCACGCAATGCCTCTACAGCACGCTCTCGAACATCTAGTTTTGGATCCCTCAAAGCAACCCATATAGCATCCACAAAGTCGGAAACATGCACGTTGAAAACTGTTGAAGCATTCTCAGCCATTTCCTATTACAATTATTAAGACCTTTTATACATTCCTCAAGGCAAGAAGGGACTTATCAATCTCAACATACTAAAATCATAAAGGGCTAAAGTGGAAAAAAAAATCAGTAAAACTGGAAATTATTTTAAGTCCCAGAAGAAAGCTAAGTAACATCTCAAGCAATAGGAAAATACCATTTGCAAAAATGAATCGAGTTTTAATTAAAGAAATAAGTTTATAGGATGGAGAAGAAAGCTAAGGATCATTTGCAAGCAACAGGATGGGGTCAAGTGCCAGCCTCAATGCCACTAAAAGCTAGAAGAAATCCACACTTGTGTCGGATATTTCTAGATGCAAGTTCATTTAAACAAATTAGAAGCAAAACTTGCCCAACATACCAGCCGTTCCTAAAGCTAAAAGCTAAACTTCCCTGTCTTAGAGATCACTCAAATAATACCATAAACTTATAATCATGCATCACTCTGATTATTTCTCTCCTCTTACCCTCCTTGCTCAAACTAGAAGGGTTGTCAATATAAAAAATTTGTCAACAATAATTAATTTTGTTCAGGCAACTATATTGTTTATAAGCTTAATCTTTTGTGATTTGGTTAATCAACATGAGCAGAAAGCGGGAACATACCTTCAGAATTAAAACAGCAGCCAAACGGCGATATTCAACTCTATCACCACGTAGCCAATCCAATGCAATTTTTACCTGAGAGAGACAGGGATTAGAATTCACAAAAATGTAAGGCAATCATTCCATCAGTAGCAGCAAATATTCAACATACCAGCCTTTCCACTTCATCAGCTGTCATTGCTCCCCCAGCTCTGGCTAAGTGGCCCAGAACTTTACTGGCAATAATCAAAGTTTCAGGTTCACGTTTTGCCTCAAATGCTGTTCGCATGTAATTTGCAATTTTTGCAACTTTTACTGCATTCTCCCCGATTCCAACATCTATAAGCTCATCAATGGCCCTCAGTGCACCCAAATTTTCAGCAACTTCATTGCTTTCCAGAAGCCTTGTAAGACGATCATAGAGCTGATCCATAAACCGTGAAAAGGCTTCAGCACCAAGATCACGAGCTTGTTCCTCAACATGTCCTCTCAATACTGAGACAGCTCCATCCTATACATTAAATTAAGCAATTTCGGTCAGAACACTTATAAATGCCAGTTAAAAGCAGCATTAAATATTCAAAGGAACCTCAATAAATAATCCAACTGTAAACATGCCCATATTTCAGCAAAACATAGATGACTAGAAAAGAAACTTCATTCTCTAAGATGCCCAGTAGGCTTTTTTATGTAAAGTAGTAAACAGATAAATTAGAAAACATGAACTTAGATTAAAGACTATAAACACATCAGGCTGCAAGCAACTGGCTTTCTGTTTCCATTCCTTCAAGAAACCAAGAAGGAGCGAACTCCATTCCTTAAATTTAAAAAAAAAAAAAAAAAACACCAAAAAATCATGTCTTATCAGACCCGTGAGTCTCAAGCCTGGCATTTCCGTCAACAGTAATTTCAGCAACAAAATCATCCAAACTAGAACTTATTGCCCAAGCTTGAATTTAGGTTAGTCCAAACGACACGTGGACATCACGCCTGGAATTTCTTTTAACAAGATTTCAGCAACAAAACAATCCAACAAATGTAGAACTTTTTACTAATCCTTATCCAATAAAGCTTTAGTTAATCCAACCAAGAAAAAATAAGGGAAGGAATGTCGAAAATTTTTTAGGACCTTGGGATTGGCTTCAGTTCATTGGTCATTCTGTAAGATGCCCAGTAGGTTTTGCATATGTAGAATTAATGAAGAGACAAATTAGAAAGCATAAACTTAGATTAAATAATTATAAACACATCAGGCTGCAAGCAACTGATGAACTAATTGCATTCCTTCAAGTAACCGAGAAGAACCCAACTCTATTCCTAAAACAAACCATGTCTTGTACGGCCCGTGGGTTTGTGCCTGGCATTTCCTTTAACTAGAATCTCAGCGATAAAATAATCAAATGGAGAACTTATTGCCAATTTTTTCTCAACAAAGCTTAATTAGGTTAATACAACCAAGAAAACATAAGTGGAAGAACAAGATTTGGAAAAATACAATTTACCTTGGGATTGCCTCGGGTACATAGGTCAGCAAGGACTCGGTTGAGAGCATCCAGATTGCTGGCGCCGGTGGAAGCTGCCGGAGCAATGTAGCGAATCGATTGTGCTGGGGTCGCCAGCGCCATGCTAATTTTATGCCTGTAAATATACACGTATGTACACACTTACACTGAAAACGGTTCAAAGCCCTAAATCGATTCTTCTGATCATTAAAGAACTATGCAGGACTAGGCTATCAAGAAACGTCGGAATTCGCAAATGTATGCACGCAGTAAAAAGATTCTACAACAACATCTCGCTTTGAGCACTCCTTGGCCAACCAGTTCTCAGAAGCCTAGCATGATTCTTGAAGGAACAAATAATTCTCTCAGGCTTTGGCAATCGGCATCCAAGATACAGCTTGAATTTGTGAATTTTGGGTCTGCGCAGAGGTTTTTGCATATGCTTGAGTTAATTTTCTGAGAGAGGAATTCGACGCTGTAGAGCCCAAAACCCTCTGTTGTAACTCGAAATGGTTCCTCCGTGTTTTTAATCCATTATTATTATTTATTATTTATTCTCCGATCCTACCATAACTTGTTATTTCTGTCAGTTTCACTATAAATGTTCATTTGTTATTTTATTTTATTTTTTAAAATTATTATTTATTTTTTTTATTATTATTTTCAATTTTTTTTACAATATTTTCATTATTTTTTTACTTTTTTCTATCAATTACTTATATTTTTTTACTTTTTTCATCACATCACTTATAATTTTTTACTTTTATCTTAATTTGTGTGTCCAAAAACAACAAGCAACTTATATCAAAACAGAAAAAGTATTATTTATTTATTTATTAGTTTCCTATTATAGCTTTTTTTTTTCTTTTCGCTCTTCCCCCGTTTTTTAATATGCTTTCTATATGATTCCAAATATATACAACCTCAAGTGCACCAGTTTTTTTCTAATTTTACATTTAGCACATAAATTAATAAAAAGTAATACTATATTAAAATAAAAAATATAAAATTATTTAGAGTTTAATTTTTTGTTTTGGAATATAAATTATTTTAATAAAAAATTTATAAAAAAATTGTGGATAAATATATAGATATATATACTTCTATATTATGATTCAAAAAGAATATACATACATGCTTCGATTAGGTTTAGCATACACAAGTAATTTTTTAATATTGTGATGTAAACAAGGATGAAAATATCGCTTTTGCAAATAATATTGCAACTTTAATAATTAACTTCAAGAATTATTGTATGATAAAAGGTATTTTTTAAGAATAAATATGTCTTTTTATTTAATCACCATCTTTTAAAAGCTACATATATTAATTTATATAATAACACATTTTTACTATTTTATATATATTATTATAAGATTAAATAATTATTTATATACAAGAACATATATATTTATAACCAGTCTCACCTAGTTATTGTGCTCCTCACATGAGTGAATGGCTCCCCGGGATCAAATAGGAGGGAGATATAACAAATAATTTTAAGAGTCACTAACAAGTTACAAATTCTCCGTATTATTATTAGTTCTAAAAAATGTATTTACGCGTATTAATTTGAAAATATACTTTTTACAAATACGGACAAAAATTATTTTCATAATAAGCAAAAAATTGTTTGTACATCAAAAGGATATCGTCTGCACAACACTGCACAAAAAAATTGTTTGCATTATTGCACAAATTATTATTTTGCACACCATGAATATAAACTTTTCATAGGATAAATAAAACTCTGCACAGATGCTAATCAATTTACACACAAAAAGAACATGTTAAGCACAATTACAAAAATTAATTACGAATTAAAACTAAAGAAAATAACTATAGTCCGCCGCCGCCGCCGCCGCCGCCGCCACCTCTATTTCACTTCTATGTAAACCAAAAGTTTGGCAACCTCTGTAACCCCCAAAAAAAAAAATCAAAGCACCATTGTCATGCGGACTCCTCCTCCCCAATTTCAACCCCTTGAGTCAGCCTTCAAGCTGTCAACACTACATCATCGTCGTCGGACTCCCTCTCCACAAACGACAACCCACAATTGTCGGACTCCCCCTCCACAACTATCGATTTCAATAACAAAAATAAAAACAGAGAGAGATGGATAGAGAGAGCAAGGGCGGCCTCCACCCCCGTCACTCCAGATGTGCCGCCCTGCCCCAAATTTCGAAGAAGAAAAATTGGTTGTCTTACAAATTCGCCATCTCCATCGTCCTTTGCACTTTTTTCCAAGCAAATATGTGTTCAGCTCCCCGCAGCCCCTTTCGATCCCCTCAACCGTACGACATCCACCGAAAATCGGCCACTCCCTCACCCCATTGAAGAACCCCCACCGTCGAAGCACTCCCACATTTGAATTAAGTATTGAGAGTTTGAAAAGAGAGAGATAGAATGAGATAGAAATTATATTTATACATAAAATTATGTACCTATTTGTAAAATAAAAATATTTTTAGAACCTATTTAAAAGTATAACAAAAAAATTGAACTAAATTGTAATAATAACTAATTTTAAAATAGCTAGAAGAGCGAATGGAAGGAGTACTTAACAAGGATTTTTGCAGTAAAAACAAAAGTTGCGACTCTACAAAATTGAAAAAGATGTCTAAAAAAATGGAGGCTGTGGGAAAATTGAAGAAGAGTGGGAAAACAGGCAAAATGTGATTCTGCAAATGTCGAAATTGTCCCTGAACCTACCATGGTAGCTGCATCAGTGAAGCGATGTATTGTAGGCCATGAAACTCAAAGTCTCGAATTCAATGACACATTAGTTATTTGGAGCAATTATCATTATGCGAAGATTAGGAATAAAGGAAACTGAAAAGAATAATCCTGAATAAAGATCCACTATCAAATGTAAACATCCCACCCTAAAGACTAAAGGACAATGTACAATATCTACTCTTTCAACAGATATGCACCCTATCACTGTTTACACTTGCTTTGCATCAGATTGAGAAGAAAATCTGTGAAAATGTGCTCGTACTCTGGCATTTTTCCATATCCTGCGACCACCAAACACAAAAACTTCTGCATTAAGGAAGAGAGAGAGAGAGAGAGATGCCAAGAAATAGCATCATGACCAAATTAAAGGGATCGGTAAAAAGACAGGCATTGTTGATTCATAGCTAACATGGGTTTGTGAATTAGGTTTCAAACAGCTAAGGAAATAGCAAATGTGACACATTGATGGACACTAACCAGGGAAGTAATTGATGTCGATAACATAATACAGATCCTTGGCCCCGTTCTGGCGAATCATATCAACATTGAATAACCGGAGTCCCTAATATTATAATTAAAAGAAGAGCAAAACACTATAAATGACTAAATGACTTTTGCAAGATCCCAAATTTAAGGACAGAAGACTAGATGAAGCTGGAAGAAAAAGAAGCAATAAAAGAAAATGAAATTAATGAATTCAAGAAGAAGAACTGAAAGAAACAAAACTAAAAAAGAGGAAGAAGAATTAAAGAGAAAATATAAGTTACCAGTCGACAATGAAGCTCTCTTGCAAGCACCTCCAGCAATGGCCTTGGAGGAAGTTCTGCAGCAATACGCTCAAATATATCAAATGAAATCATGGACTTATTCCACTTTGACCAAGAAAAACTATCTCCCAAGATCAGAACGAAAGAAATGTACACCTTGGGATGATGGCGGTGAAGACAATATGACAATTCCAACAATTATAAAAGGGACAAGGTTATGAACATCTAGGTGAGGAGAGAAATAATTGCTTCTATGTTTATATCATCAACGGTTTTATTCATTTGGTAAATGAGGAGCACAATTCTGCCTAAAATGATTTCAAAAAGCACTGACATAATTCTGTATTCACAATAGGGGAGAAGATGTCATTGCTACAGCCACAGGGAGGCACAAACTCACCGGCAACAGAAGGATCAAGATCAGCATCATCTGCAGAAGCCGCAGCACAAGAAACCCTAGGGAAGCAGAACACTCCAGAAGTTTCCAATAAGTTGCTTTTCGTTACATCGGGCAGAGAAAAACGCCTGACAACTTTAATAGACTCGCCAACAATAAAAACTTTAAAGAGAATACCACCTGCCATAGAGCAAGTCAATATTCGATAAACTGAGTAGCAACAGCTGGAACAAATATGGCAACCTTATGAAAACACATACTATGATTAATGAACTCCTGTAAAACCATTGGAGCTTCAAGTTCAGAGAGGGAAAATTGATCGTATGCGAGAAAGAGTGCATGAGACTGTGCACTTCCATCCACAACCAGTGGCTTCGCAACTGAAATAGTAGATTGAGTAAAGTTTAACTGAGAAATATGTAATCAAGGGAAAGTTAAAGTAACAAGGTTAGCTTGTGGAAGAATCTTAACAAAGAGCAACCACATAACTGTCAACTAATTTATTGCCTTATTCTATTTTTCAACAAGCTTATTATCAACAATTATATGATTATGTCTAATCAATTACTTGAATGTACTTCTCTTTGCAGAAGAACACGACTTTCATTATTATCCTGCCATAAGAATCTACCAACACTTGAATCACAGGTAGAAACCATCATGAATTGCAGTTATTGTGGATTTCTCACAATCAATACAACTGTATGAGGTGATGGCTCCAAACAAATTCTGAAGGTATCCTGTTGTGATGGGAGTGCAGCATCATGGCACTACAATTATACAACTTTACAGTGAGCATAAGCACTTGTTATCTATAATAAAGTGGAAATAATATTACCTAGAGGTACTGATAATCCTGCTTTAGCAACTTCATCTACTACTGAAGTTGGATGTTTGGAAATCACCAACTGCCTTGGAATGCATACATTGCCTACACAAAGTTATACACAAAATACAGCACATAAAGTTGGAAAGTCGTGAAGAAGAAATCGTATAATAGGCATTGTGATCATATCCAGATGAGGAAAAATGGAACCATCGAGAAGATATAGCAGAGACAGTGCAAAAGATAGGGTCAGACTAAGATTCTAAGAGACTCTTTCATTGGAATATGTACAGTGGTGGTAAAGAATACCGTAAGAGTCTGGCAAGTTCAGATCAGCGACCACCTCAAGCATTGATTGACGGTTACGTAATCTCTGTATGGCATCAGGAGGGTCAATTACTGTCACCTCTGGATGTACTCTTTGATAATCCTGCATCACGAAATAAATAGAACAAGACTAGAAGACAGGTCCAGCTGGAAAATAAAAACAATTTCTTCCAGTTTGGTCGAAATTCACAATCACCCACAAAACAAAATAACAATGTAAATTCCAGGTTTTCAATTTCAATATCAGAAATAAAAGGGAAATAATTGGGACATCAACTATAGAGGGGTGTCAAGACTAGGACTATGTTTGCAGGCTCTCAAATGTACGAAAAACCTTTTAAGTTTATCTTAATTTACTTTATTTTCAGAATTAGGTTTAACATCATCAACACACCAAATCAGTTTAGCTGTCCAAATATTAAACTTGGAACCTTCTATGATTGGCAAAACCCGCTTCCTGAGTATTTGCCTATAAGATTAACTCCTCATCATGTTAAATCATGAAACTAAGGTAGTACTAGGTACTGAGACATCTTTATATAATATTGACAAGATCACCAAGGCAGCTCAAGCAGCCACAAATGCCCCATTTCCCTAGAAAATGGAGCAGCTGTATGGCATAAAACCATATTGATAAGGTGTATTTTGTCATTGTTTTACAATCAACACATTGCTAGACTTAAGAACAGACCTTGAAAAAAGAGAAGCAGGTGTTTACTGTCTGCCTGCAGATGGGACTTTCATTCCACACTATTAAGCTCTGAAGGAAAAATCAATATAGTTCCAAGTGTCCATCAAATCTATTATTTCTCACAGAACACAATGTCCCAAAGAGTTCAAATAATACTGCATCATAAGACATCAGTAGTACAGATATCAAGGTGGTCAGGGCAACACAGGATAGTCTATGAAAGAATCACTTTGTTTACACAAAAGCACTTCACTGACAATTTCATCAATTAAAAATGCAAGGTTAAATTGACCCAAATGATATCACCCAAGATGAAGAAAAGTTCCCTCATACATTATAGCAAATTTACATCAGACCTTCTGCAACTATGGTTCGAAACACCCGGACAAGTTATCTAGATTTCAGAAAGTAACTCCTCACTTTTTTTATTCTTGGGAATCACACACAATTATCGGGTCATGACACGTGACGGAGAAAGAAAAGATTCTGCAATTATGTCAGACAGAAATGAGTTTTAAGACTGGGATAATCTGCAAGTTCAACCAATCATGGACTGCAATCACCTATGAGACAAAGCTGTAGGTAGGAAATAATGCATCCATCTTACTGTCTTAGCTAGAGAACATTTAAATTTTCAGATTCATGACATAGTTTTCACAGAAAAGATTCCAAAGAAGGGTTTGAAAAAGTAATTTTACATTAAACTAGTGAAGTACGGAGCACAAACCTCAATAACCTGGGACCAGTCCTTCCCCTCTAACTGAAAATGAAATGAACAAACAATCAATAAAAGCATAGAGGATAACTAAGTAAACTAGTATGGGATTATGCATTTTATATTTTTCATACTTTTGAGCGAAACCTTCTGTATAAGCCAAGATTTACATAAAAATTACATATACATATTCATATTCACAGAGAGGCCAAATAGAAAGAGCAAATAAATGCATATTTGAGAAAACAATTGACAGTTACAGGATTTAATAATGAGCCTGCCTTTTAAGATTTTTCTTGGGTAAAAAAGAACTAGCTCCTAGTGAACCTAGACTATGAAATATATTATCAGCTCTACTTTGAAGCTGTTGGTTCTTGAGGTGGAAACTCGTCAATCATCTTAAACTCACTGATCATAAGAAGTATTAGTTAGTTGTAATGCTGAATACAATTAGGAACAGCGGCCATCTATTTTATTAACAAGAAATACATGGTATGTTTAGAAGGTATGAAGATCTGCCAACCACAGGAAGTCTCTTGTTCCTCAGGATTTAACTAATGCGCCATCAAGCAACGGAAATGCAGTTAGCCATGAAGGATAGGACATAGCAATAAATTTAGTGCAGCGCAGGTTAGTGAACATGAAAAAGGAGAGAGGCCAAAGGCAGCCTAATGCAAAGCATTATTGACTTGGGATAAATGTGGTTGATGAATGGAAGCTATAACATCATAATATCGGAAAAGTGGTCTTTTAAATTTTATAGTTAATAATATAAGTACCAATCTTAGAAAATCTTTATGTGTAACTACTTTTGCTTTTCCCATATCTGCAAATCGACCTCTAGATCCTACCGAGGAACATTTTCCACTTATTTACAGAGTGTGAGGGATTTGGTTCAGTAAAGAACTTAGCCCTACAAATAATGATAAAAGTCAAGCAAAAATCAATATATAATGTTGTACTTATATCTTACTACTTATAGCATATGTATATAACAATATTATCTCAAACCTTGTGTAAAATAATGTCGAAGGGACCTTGCTCTGATAAAGGGCTCTTTAGATCGACTGGAACAAATTCAATTCCCTTATTTCTGCATTAGAATATATGATATCCACTAAGTAACCAGAAAAGGCAGCTCACGCTATACCAAAATGCTTCAACAATTTAATCTATTAAAATTGACAGGCATGGTGAAAACTCCACTAACATGCAAAAAACTTAAACGAGGGGACACTGAAAAGGACTTGGAAAGAGGCCATTAAGAAAGATATGTTGCACCTAAATATAATGAGGGCATGTGCTTGGACCCATGATGATAAGATATGATCCTTATAGCAAACCACATGTAATAGTATAAAAGGCTTAGTTTGTCACTGTTGTTATAGAGACTGGAATAAAAAGAATAAGTAGACACTTACACGCAATATAAACAGAACTCTGGGATTCAAATTTAGTGTCAAAGTAGGTTCAAATGTTAAATGAATATGAAATTTATGAACTACGAGGAAAATAGTATACATTTCGTAGCATGGAATTGGACCCAAAATTGGACGATTAATAAAGAAAGTGGGGACACGGAAATTAATTCTTTAAAAAAAAAGTAGTATGGACGACCATTTAATACAAAATCTTCCACTTTAATTGGAAAGCAGCATATTTGATCAAATACACAACCATTAATTCATAAAATAAGTTGACTGTAATCTCAAGAGCACATATTATGGAATATTCCCACTAAAGAAGCATTTTCACAAAAGGTCCAAGATTCCTCCTGAAACCACTGAAGAGGTTGAATAAGTCAAACAAACAGTTGCAAGAAATTTTCCAGAGTAGCTCTCGCAGGGTGCACCAACAATACTGTCAGTCTCATAATTTTATGGGCCCTACTGTTCTATATAAGCGAGAAAAGCAGTGGACACCATCAACCAGAACTAATGAATTATTCAATGAAAGTGTGGCAGAAACAAAGGAGAATAATTATCCAAGTCATTCTCCATTAGAAGAATATAATCTGATGAGAAGAGAGGGTGGCCACTTTACACAAAACTTCTGCATGCATCACAGCATCTGGATCATACTCAAGATCAAGGGGAAATCGAATTAAAAAAATGTAAAACTTTTCAATATACATGTTTAAATGAGTAAATGTACACAAATCGTTAACGTATTTATAAATAGGAACTGAAAATGCAAACACCAACAGCCCCACAATTTATATGCAATTCCACAAAGACTTGAAAAACGATTCCACAAAGAAACGCAAGGTAACCGTTCAATGGATCACATCATTCGTACAAACAGAAGGGCATCCAAAGGCATAGAGACAAATAACAAAAAGGAGGGGGGCGTCGAAAGAGTACCTAGCTAAGCGAATAAACTTCGGCTTCAGGAAACTCTTCTTCTTCTTCGAAGTGAGAGCATAGCCCACTACAACCCTCGCCATCTCGGAAGTTTCCGATACTTGAATTTCTTCCTCTTCTTTTTCGTCATCATCGCTTGAATTCGAAATTGGCCCGTTCAATTTCATGACCGCTTAGGCTTAATCACTCGAAGAATTACAAAAAGCAAAAGAAACTTGAAACTAAATTTCAGATTTATGGCAAAATACAGATGGAGGAAAACGAACGAAACGCGCAACCCTGTTATTGGTCCTTTTCCGTATTCAGAAATCACCGGTAAAATCAACAAATTCTTGTGATTTTAGAACTTTCGCATTTCCTTCTTTTCAGCCTGATTCTGAAAATGGTCTGCAACCGAAAACAGGGGATCAATTGCGAAGAGGTGAAGGGTGTGAACGGGAGATATGTGCATATAGATACCTGGGGAGTGCATGTATATGCGCAGATATGTGCAGAAGAGTTGGAATGTTTTTTATGAAATTTTGGAGAGCTTGCTATTTGGACACTTTTGTCCTCCGCCTTTTGGAATATTTGCGGTCGGGCTAGTGCTTTTAAAAAGTTAAATTTAGACTCCGTTTGGTAGTGCGTAGAAAATTAGTACTAGTGGTGAGATTTTAATTATTAAGTGTGAGATTTGTATTAAATTTTAGTATTTGGTAGTAAATATTTAAATGTAGATTATTTTTGTATCATTGTTTGATAGGATGTAGTTGGTATGATTTAATATTTATTTTTAATGGTCTAATTTTTTTATTGGTGTTTGGTAGAAAATATATGTGTTAATATTTAAACAAAAAAATATTTCAATTACTTACATTTTTTTCCCACATATATGCCTACATATTTATATACTCACATTCTTCTCAGGCATGTAATCGAACATCTTCTGAGCATACTCAATTTCAAAAAAAATTCGATTAACCAAGGTGAAACAGACACCTTTAAACAACACAAAAAATAAAAAATTGCAAATAAATGTGAAGGAGACACCTTCAAACAAGACAAAAGTGAAACAGGCACCATAAAAATTCCAAATTAAAAGTTGTTTCCTACTCGAGTTATTCTAGTCTGGGATACTTCATTGCAAGTTTCCTCATCATTAATATACGAATCTGCTTTAATATGCTAGAATGCTAATCAATATATTCAACCAATTTTCAACCTGGGCCTCAAACCCGGAAATCAACCAAACCCCCTTGCCGCCCTCCGTCTTCCCTGCACCGCACAGCCCCGCCGATAAAGTTCGACCTTCTGTTTGAGAGAGCAACACAAAAGTCAGGCCCATTGGGTTGAGGGAGCCCAAGTATTCACATTTTGGCCAAATCGTTTGGACAGGGTATGGATGGCATTTTGTTCTTCAGCTGTGGACCGTAAAGTGGGATCAGCCGGAGTTGAAAGTGAATTGGAGGATAAGAGAAGAAAGATAAGGGAGAGGTTTCAGGGTGAGCCATTGACCAAATCACTGCCCCATTGTCGGGGCTCACAACCCGTTCTTGGGAAAGCCACCCTATTTCCCATCGCACAACCGTCGTTCGTCAACACCACTTCCCCATCGCCGGAACTCACATCGAACTGCCGCACTCTTCTATCTCAAACACAACCCCACTCTCGCCACTACGGTAAGGACGAAGATGACATTTGGTCACTCAATTTCTTATCTAACTTACTGTTACAAAATTATATGTAATACCACCCCTCTGAGGTGAGATTTGGAATGTTAAAGGGAACAATAGAAATGAGATAAATGAGCGTAGTTGAAGTACCGGGTCAGTGAACTACCGGGTCGTTGGCATTTCTTCTACAAATTACCAAATGAGTAGATTAAGGTATATTAAGGTCTATATCTCACCTATTTCACACCAACCAAACGCAGCCTTAGTGTAAAAGAGTTAAATAAAAAAATTATTACTAACTTTTACGAGTGTGAATTATTTTATTTTTAGAATGTAAAAATAATATTGAGACACTCAAAAAAGAAAAGTTTGAAAATAATTTTGTGACAGAGAGTGTACAATATTTTGTATTCATTTGAATTTAAAATTTGATGTTAATTAGAATATATAATAAAAAATAATTAAGATATTATTAATTATTACTTATGATATTATTAATGAGCATTTGTAATTGTTGGTAATTGCTTACTGCTTTGTTATTATTATTACTATTTAATATCTGTTTTCAACTTCTATTAAAAGTGAAGAATCATATTTTTTTTAAGTTGGTAAGACTCAACTTTTTCAAAAATAAGTGTTTATCACTGTTTTGTAGTGATTGAAAACGGACCCTTAGAGTGTTACAGATTCAAAACACACAACATTTGGAGTATTGTCTTGAACCCATGACCTTTGAATCTCGTATAGTGGATTTATAACTATTTGAACTATTCACACTTAACCGACAATTTGATTTTTCTTGCCTTTAAAAGTTGAATTACTATGTTCTTTATTTATAATTTTATATTAAAATATTTACCTATAGATACAATCCTTAGAGCATAATTCTCTATAAAATACACTAAAAATCCATTCTCTCATATAAACACAATTTATATCAAATAAATACAATTGAGTTGTCAGATTTAAATAAATGTGGATCCCTCACATTTATATATATACACATAACACATATAATATATATATATACACATATATGTACACAGAGAAAGAAAGAGGGGACAGAGAGAGGGGGGAAGAGAGGGAGAGGGGTGTTGTGCCGCCTGAGCCGGAGAAAGAAAGAGAGAGGGAGGACGATGTCGGCCGTCCTCGTCGCACGCAATGGTCGTTTTTCTGTCTCTGCAGGTGGGTGGTGGCGATTCGATCGCGGCGGTATTGATGACCGCCACCTTCAAGTTTGCACGCCTTGTCCGGGGGAGGGGGGCTATGGGCTCCGATCGGCACACCACCACCATTGCCTCGTGAAGAACGACTCAATTTTGTCCGGAGAAAGATGGAAACAAATGAGAGCTTGTTCAAATTTTTAGGCGTCTATACAAAATTTTATCTATGTTGAATGTATTATACTATAGTTTAATTATACTATTGTTATTATAGTGTATTATACTATTAGTGTTCAATTTTGAAGTCACAATTTGAAGTCAACAAGGTGGGGCCCACATATTTTTGTGCAAAAAAGACAGTAACCTGCAATTAGCTATCAGATTATTTTTTCTGAAAAAAAAATACAAATTACATCTATAAGGAAGATGAGATGTTTTAGTGTATCTATAGGGAAAAGAGGTTTCTAATTGTATGTGCATATTTCTAACCCTTTTATATTATACATTGTTTTTTTGTTTAATTGTCATATTTTTGGAATTGTATATAAAAGTAAATATTTTTTTATAATTATTATTTTCAAAATTAATTTTTTTAATTTGTTAGGCTGCGCTTGGTTGAATAGATAAGAGCATAATATCACATTTATTACCTTCTGCAAATCGCTTGGTAGATTTGATAAAATTAAACTTGACCTGGACGTATTACGTTGACCCGGTAATCAAGTTGTAAAATATATTGTTTCTCTTTACACAGGTTATATCACTTCTTCCCTCCTACTAAATTATTACGGCTTCTACAGTCCAAAATCTTCCTAAGCTACCCTTTCTCCATAATTCTTTTTCTCACTCATTCAACCTTTCAATTTAATTTTACCTCTCTTACCAAGCATAGCCTTAGTATTTTATGTAATTTTTTTAAAATGACTAAAATTACATGGTGCACTTGATACATATAAGACTAAGACTTTTCAAAATTGGTTCCCATGATTTTTAGCATTATTTTTGGATGTATGCAAATATCTAGACTATTTTCACTAGTTTACTTGATCAAAACGCTAATGTCATAGGATAAATTCATTCTAGTTGGAACTTGTTATGGTTGTCCGTTAAAAGCTTGGTGGATAAGGAAAATGGTATATTAAGGTGGTAAAATTTAGGGTATATTAAGGTGGTAAATTTCAGGACGTGCTTTATATGTTGGTTTAAAAAAATTACTATATTTACAAATTGATTCATAATATTTGCACGAAAGTTTTTTTCTTTTTTTGTACGAAAGTTTTTTTTTTTTTTTGCACAAAACCAATATGTAATTTATGTGAATTTGTTGAACTATTTTGTAATTTTTTCTAAATTTTATTGTCTAATAAATTGTTAAAGTAAGAAGAATAAGGACGAGGGACTTTTATGTATTTCTTGTTTAATTTGAGTATCTTTTGTACTCAATTTAATAATAAATATTTTTTTATTTGAAAAATAAGGGCCTTCCCAAAATTCCTTGATTTTTTTCCTAATGTCTTGAATCTGAGCAAATCTTCTCCTATTATAAATGATCGTGCTATTAATGTCAATAATTGAATTGCTTCAATAATTTTAATTCATATTTTGCTTATTTACAATAATAAAGTAAAACATCATCACTATCCAAATAATATTGATTTTACTAATAACCAGGGGAGCTAGCTCACCTGGCCACCAGACTCCTCACTTGAGTGAGTGATCTGGGTTCGATTCCCTTAGGAAAATATAAGGGTAGACTTGAAGATATTCTTGGGGTGTAAGGAGACTTGGTGAACTAACTTCTAAGTACTAACAACTAACATTTACTGATAAAAAAAAATATTGATTGTAAATGTATTGTGGTGTCCACTTATAAATAAAATAATTATTTGTGACATTGATAATGAAGTTATTACTTCCATAAAGGAATGCACATATTTTTATGGATGGATGAATAAGAAAAATGTGCATAATTTTCGTAGACGGGAAAGTATTATAAATTTTTGTAGATACTATAAATTTAGCCAAATATTTTAACAATCTATAAATTTTTAAAAAATTATATCTTATAAAATCTTAGGGGCGTTTTGTTGAAAATTCTTCAATAATAATGAGAATGAAAATAATTATAGAGCATTTATGTGGTTAAATAGAATAAAAAATGGTTAGTGACAATATTTCTCCTCCTAGATAAGATAATCAATACCCATTTTTATTAGATATTATTACAGCTTGGTCTATGAGATATTCCCTTATTCAAGAATAGTATACACTTTTTTACAAATAATAAATTGGTTCAAATAAATCACAAATTAATTCAAATATATGGGGCCCAATTCTGAATTTGTCAGCACCTATCCTCAGTTCCTCACCTCGTCCCTAAGGATGGCAACGAGGCGGGTCTGGGACGGGTTTGACCTATCCCAGGACCCTCCCGGCGAGTAATATTTTGGACCCAGGACCCGCCCTGCCCCACCTCAATTTGAAGTTGGACCCGCCCCGTGAACCCGGCGGGTTTTACCCTCTCAGACAAATCTACCCGCCTATTTTTATTTTATTTTTATTATACATATCTAATGCATTACAAAAAATATCTTAAATAACAATAAATATACGAAATAGTTCATTTCAAGTTTCAATATGTTAATTATAAGATTTTATAGATTTTTATGTCCCGTAACTTTGCACTACTTTGATTTTGGTCCTCATGAAATACACATTTTGAAATTAGTCCTGTAAGTTTGAACTTTTTTTGAATTTGGTCCTTTTACCTGCTATAGCAAGTAACCTAACAGGTAACCTATGATTTTTTTTAATTTCTTTATTTTTACTAAACACATGTCATATATATACAGTCATAATTAATTAATAATTAAGCAAACTATAATTAATTTACACAGGGCATTTATATACATATATCATATATAGCTATGTATGTATATATCTAGCTTTATAATTAATTAATATTTTATAATATAATAAATACTACACTTAATTTCTAAACAACTACATAATTATAATAATTATACTAATTATATTATTTAAAAAAAAATAACAAACATATACAATCACATATACATGGACACATATGTACAAATTTATATACATCATATATAAATAAAAAGGAAATTAAAAAGAAGATGAAGTGATGAATAATACCTGCATTTGTGAGTTGAATTTTTTTTAAGAAGATGAACAGTGCATGTGTGTATATATACATATATATATATGTGTGTTATTTTTAATAATTATATAAGTAGTATAATTATTATGATTATATTTCTCACGCCTGGATTACTTTTAATATATTCTATGAATAATAATTATGTTTTAAATTTAATAAATGTGTTAGAAAATTTTTGGGACGGATTGTGGATCGAGTCGGACTAAAAATTAAAAAACAATGGTTAAACAACCACATATTTTGCTATCACTATAAAAAAAATGTATTTTTTGTAACGAATTTATTTATAACCAAATGTTAAATGGTTACAAAAAATAAGTTATTGTAACGATATTATTTTTTTCGTTACAAAAAATCTTATTTTAAATAACCTTAATATATATAATTACAAATAGCAAAAATTGGTTACAAATAGTATATAATATATTATAATAAATTAAAATATATAATATAGGTATATAAAAACCTAAATAATATTTACATGAAGTTATGAAATTGAAATAATACTCAAGTTAAAAATATTATATTATTTGAAAAAAATTAACTGAAATTTTTATATATCTCATAATTGAAAATAGAAAAATATTCTAACTAGATATTATGACAAAAATATTACCTTTATAGTTTAAAGAATTATGTATTGTGTTCTCAATAAAATAACTTTTATATCATAATTAAATTAGTTAGTTTTTTAAAAAGATCTTAATATGTATATAATTTATATATATATATATATTATATTAATGTATATATACACAATATTATATTATATATATATTAATAAATTTTATGATAAAGCAAAATAATTTAAAAAAGAACCTACACATGTCAAATTCTTGAAAATTGTATATGTGTATTATTTGTTTAATAATTATATAATTAGTATAATTAAATAGTTGTTTAGAAATTAAGTGTAGTATTTAGTATATTATAAAATATTAATTAATTATAAGGCTAGATATATACATAAATAGTTATATATGATGTATGTGTGTATATATAAATGTCCTGTGTAAATTAACTATAGTATGTTTAATTATTAATTAATTATGATTGTATATATATGTCATGTGTTTAGTAAAAAAAAAAAAAAATTAAAAAAATCATGGGTTACCTGTTAGGTTACCTGCTATAGCAGATAAAATGACCAAATTAAAAAAAAAATCAAACTTACAGGACTAATTTCAAAATGTGTATTCCATGAGGATCAAAATCAAACTAGAGCAAAGTTACGGGACGTAAAAATCTATAAACTCTAATTATAAATATTTAAAATCATTCATATTTTGTTAATTGAAAATTAAAATGATAAAATCAATTAATGAACTCTTGTACAACTTCTGTTCGTGACTTTATGAGCATATCTAATCTGATATTTAAATAAATAAATTAATTCATAGCCTAATTTTTATATATTTAAATATACATATATAATATAATCTATTCATTTAATTATATATTTAATATATATATATATATGTATATTATGTGCAAGGCGGGTCCGGGGTGGGTCCGCCTAATATCAGGACCCATCTTAGACCCGACGAGTTTTAGGTCAAACGGGTCCAAACCCGCCCCGCGACCCATTTGATCGGATTTTTAAGGGCCGGGTTCGTGGAGGGTCCGAATTTTAACCCGCTCCATTGCCATCCCTACTCATCCCACCCTACTCATCCTATTTATCTTTCTCTTTAATGATACAAATGAGATGATTCATTTTACATTTCAAATTGAAATTTCTCTCTCTTTCTCTCTCTTTCTCTCTCTCAATCTCTCAACCCTAAAATCTGATTCTCTCTAAATTTGCTCTTTATTGATGGAAGAGAATTAAGGACTATATGTTGATGGAAAAAGAGCTCGTGGATAATCAAGAGAGATTGAAAGCGCAAGAGAATAAGACGTATAAGGATCGACAGATCTGAAGTCGGAATGGATGATCCATGTTCAATCATTTCTTCTCCACCACTTCCCACTACTATCATTTCTCTTCAATCATTCCACTCCTCCACCACCAAATAACCTTAGTTTGTTTTATTATTTTCAAAATTAGAACATATCATTATAATATAATCACCATGAAGACAATATTTCCTTCAATATATCTAGGAGCACAGAAGGAAAAGGTATCAACATTCATATTACCATTAAAAAGTATGAAATAACCGTCAATCCATTTACACTAATCATCATACCACATATTTCATAATTTAAAATAACTATACTTTTTTTTTTAAAACTCCATTATTTTTTATAAAAAAATAAAATCAATTACACAAATATTATAAATATGAACTATATAACCTCAAAGTTATGTTGAGTCTTATATAACATTTTATTAATTGTATGAAACTTTTCTTATTACATGTGTTTATAAATATTAGAATATTTTTATACCAGCGTTAGTAAATAATACCAATTAATATATCTAATAATATAAATTCTATACCATAAAAATTAGTTCACCCTACATTTTAATTCAAAGTTAATGTATACTCTAAAAATGATAAACTAGTTTTAAAATAATTTGAGTGAATCAAGTTTGAAATATCTTTAGTTTCCGATAAATACAAGTACCAAAAATTTTTTTTTGTACAAATTAACAGCAGTTAACAAAACACACACAAAAAACAATATTTTTGGGAAAAAAATAAATAGAGACATATTTTTCATTTAAATTACAAAAAAAACAAGCGTGCTAAAATTATAAAAAAAATACACACCCAAAATAAATATATAAATATTTAAAAAATTGCAGGCCTAACCTTCTTTATAATAAAATTAAAAAGTTTTCCCTCCCCTGTCACTGCCTTTTTTTTTTTTTTTAAATCTAAGTACAACTTGTTGGCAAAGCGCACACCAAAGAAATAAAACACACAACATGACACATGCAAAAGTCCACAAAATTTTTAATACTCCTTCCGTTCATAATAATTAGTCTATCTTAGTTGTGCACGGTTATTAAAAAAAAAAAATATTAATATATAAAAATGAGTGTATTAGTATAAAGAAGTGTTAATTACTAATAAAATATTTGATGTGATGTGTAAAAGTGAGTATGTGTATATAAAAAAATAAAAATAATAATTAATTTTTTTTTATTTTGGGTAGGTAGACTATTTATTGTGGACGGCTATTTAAGGCAATGTGAATTAATTTTTATGGATGGAGGGAGTATTTGAATAAAACCCAATAAACAATTGGCCCGATCTCCTTTCAGAGTGATTTCATGGGCCCAGCCAGAGCAAAGAAACATTCATTTACAGAGTAATGAGAGTGACGCCACGGTCACGTTAGACGTCGTCCCTTGAATTCGACAGCACCAACGCCATCGCCATTGTGCGACGTCTAGCTGTAATTTACCGCCCTTTTCAGCTGTCCCTACCTTCAATATTACTAGGGTTTCCAACATACTTCTCTTCAATGCAGTAAACGAATATACCTCCTACATATATATATATATATATATATATATACAAACTAACCTAACCTCTTGTCTTGTAAACTCCGAAATATTGTTTAAACAATTTTTTTGACGGATTTTCCAAGCACCTTTTACCTTTAAATTGGCAATTCTTTGGGGCTTCTTTTGTTCCGTCTTTCTTCCGCTTTGGTTGCTAATATTGTGATCTTTTCATATCACTGATAATAGTTTTAAGACACCATGGCTGTTGCGGGAGATTTAGCGGTCAAGTTTGGTGGGATGATCAAGAAAGAAACGGCTAAGACTGGGGTATTTGGTGTCCCGACCTCAAGGCAGGGTGTATGTGTTAAGCATACTCGGAAGTTGAGGACCGGTGGTGGGGTTCAAGCAGTGATGCAAGTGGAAGTGGGAAGTGCAGAAATTTCGAAAAAATTGGAAGGGGTTATGGGGTTGGATGTGGTTTCAGAAGTGGAATTGAGGGAGAAGGGGTTCTTGGGACTGAGGAAAACGAAGCTTGTGTGCACAATTGGGCCGGCTTGTTGTTCGATTGATGTTTTGGAAAAGTTGGCTTTAGGAGGCATGAATGTGGCTAGGCTTAATATGTGCCATAAATCTAGGGAGTGGCACCAGGATGTGATTAGGAAGATTAAGAAATTGAATGATGAAAAGGGGTATTGTGTGTCTGTGATGATTGATACTGAGGGAAGCCAGATCTTTGTGGTTGATCATGGTGCGCCTTCCTCTGTCAAAGCAGAGGTATTTTTAACAATCAATATTTTGTACTCATAACTAATCTTATAAAGAGGAGAAAATTTTGTGTTTTTATGGTAATTAATTATGTTTGACTTTTAGGATGGTTCAATCTGGTTCTTTACTAATGAAAAGTTCGAGGGATCGCGCCCATTTACGATTCAAGCGAACTATGAAGGGTTTTCTGAAGGTCCATTGATTGATGTAGAAATTTTTATTCTAAACAAGAGGACAAATTATTTGTATTTATATTGGTTTCTGATTAGTGTTTGCATTCTGCAGGTATTAATGTGGGTGATGAAATAGTTTTTGATGGAGGAATGGCAACTTTTGAAGTGATAGAAAAGGTCGGGTATGACTTGCGTTGCAAGTGCACTGACCCCGGCTTACTCTTGCCACGAGCTAAACTGAGCTTTTGGAGAGATGGAAAGCTTGTGGAGAAAAATAATGAACTTCCAACTCTGTCAACTAAAGTAAAGAAAATCCACTTATTACTTTCTATTCCTATTATACTAGTTCTACTTATAAGATTGTTGATTTCTGGAGATAATTTCCATGCCATATATACATGCTGTACTGGCAGGAGAACATGATAAAGTTGACTATATGTACTATGCTAATCAGGTTCTAGTGATTCCCATTCACCCTTGTTTAGCACTTTGAAAACATTATTGTTAATATTACTAATAGTCGACAGATAATTATTCCTTGGAATTTTGTTTGAGCTCGTGTTTCTTGTCAACTCTTTGAAGATATTAAGGTTGATATTTGGTATCAGATAATTAGGTTCTAGTTACACTCAGAAACTTGTTCTTGGTAAACCATCCCTGGCATATATTGCAGTATCTTTTCCTGACATGTATCTGAATGTTGCAATCTACAGGACTGGTCCGACATTGATTTTGGAATTGCAGAAGGCGTTGATTTTATTGCCATGTCATTTGTAAATGATGCAGATTCTGTCACGCATCTGAAGAACTACATTGCTTCTAAATCCTCCAAGTATGCAACTTCTCTTATACCCCGGTTCTATATTGCTTGTTTCCATTTTTAGTGTAAAATTACACTTCCCAGAAGATAAGCTCCAGGTCTTATATAAATGTGAGTTCTAGCTGCTCTTTCTAGAGTATGTAATATGAATAAAGATGCTTTATTCACAGGTCAATAAAAGTTTTGGCGAAGATAGAGAGTAAGGAGGCTCTTCATAAATTGGAAGAAATTGTTGAGGCATCTGATGGAATCATGATAGCAAGAGGAGACCTTGGAGTTGAGATCCCACTAGAACAAATCCCAACAGTGCAGGAGGAAATTACTTACATATGCAGGCAGCTTAACAAACCAGTAGTTGTAGCTTCTCAACTTCTTGAGTCAATGGTCGAATTTCCTACCCCAACAAGAGCTGAGGTATTTTTCTTATTTTCCTCGTAGATTTTTCTAATTTTTTCTACCAAAAAGTTGATGGAGAACAAAATCTTGTCATTTTGTAAGCGCTTGGCTGTCAGTTTGCGAAAGTTAATGGATTTATTAACTGTTGATATATTCTCCTCTGCAAGAAACTTCATATCCCAATTTAATCAAAATACTGAAGGTTTAAATGATTGGGAAAAACACATAATTTGTTGCTATAGGTTGCTGATGTTTCTGAAGCTGTTCGCCAATATGCTGATGCGCTGATGCTCTCTGGAGAGTCAGCAATTGGACCATTTGGGGAAAAGGCGCTTTCTGTGTTGAGAATGACAAGTAGCAGAATGGAACTATGGAGTCGTGAAGAAAGCAGGCAAAATGGTCTCTTCCAGCATAATCTTGCAGCATCTTTGCCTGACCAAATTGCTGAGCAAATCTGCAGTTCTGCTGCTGTAATGGGTATGTCTGCTGTCGATCTTTCTCAAACGGTCGTGATTAAATTCAATTGCCTATGTTAGATTCTTGACCTTCTTATTATATAAAAAACAAGGATGTGGCCTCCTGTTCGGTTAAGAAGAACGTATTAGTAAAAGATTAAAATATCACTTTTTGTACAAGAGAAGGTCTGGTCTTTGCCCTAAACAAGCAAAACCTCGAGACAATGATGTCTCAAACCTTAATCTCATGTATATCAGTTTTATCGTACAACTGATTTGCATTTTGTGCGAATTTTTACACACTATTAGTTGGCAAATTAATAGTTTGACAGTTGTTTCAGCTTTAGCTGTTTTACTATAAAGTGATAATTGTGAACCAGTTGCATGGTAAAACTGCTTTACGTGAGACTTAAACTTGTGTCTTAATCTTTTTATGCCAAGATAGTCACATATGACTATATTACATGAGTGTTTTATTTGTTTTGGCTGCAGCGAACAACCTAGGCCTGGATGCAATATTTGTATAC
Source organism: Prunella vulgaris (assembly GCA_026898435.1). Classification (NCBI taxonomy): domain Eukaryota; kingdom Viridiplantae; phylum Streptophyta; class Magnoliopsida; order Lamiales; family Lamiaceae; genus Prunella; species Prunella vulgaris. Next base: position 3,461,328 of record JAPKLY010000006.1, on the reverse strand, counting down.
ACGAGACATGGTCAAATGGCATCACTAATATCACGCAACCGCCCAAATCCTCCCATTTTTGCATTCACGAACGACAGCAGCACCAGGATGGCTCTGAATTTACAGTGGGGAGTTACTCCACTCATGGTTGATCTTTCAGATGACATGGAAGCTAATATCAGCAAATCTATAAATCTCATTAAGGCCAAAGGGTTGATTAAGATTGGAGATTCGGTGTTAATAGTCTCTGATATCATTCCAACTACAACAACGCAAACTGTGTTTCAGTCCATTCAGGTGAAATCTATCGAGTAATGTTATCCTCAAGTGTCTGAATTTTAGATCCTGTTGTTTTTTTTGCTGTACTGGACATGTCAAGCTGCTTATTAATGAACATTAGGGAAGAGCTCTTTCTTGATTATTCCTCCTTCTGAATGGAAGTATGAAATGTGATTTCTGTCCAAAGTAGATAGATGTGTTATAATATCGTAATTATTTCTTGCGGGTTAATTATTAGGACCAAAATCAATGTTTATTATTTGGTCCGGTTGGTATTCCATCCGTTCCAATTCTTCTTTCATACTAATTAATGAAATATTTTTTAGTGTAAAGTTGAATAACAAAGTATAAAAAAGCATTGCTGATTTCTGCGAATGGAGTTAAATAAAAATTAAAAAATATTTTATTAATTTTTATAAATATAATTTTTTAAAAGAGAAATAAAATAAGCTCGAAAAGAAGAATCTTTGACTAGGAGAGTATAATAATGCCTAATTTGGTAAAGTAATCTTCCACTTTAATTTAGAAAATTTCTATATAGAAATTACTAATTAGAAAATGACAAAGTAGTAGATATATGATAGTGTTTTGTTTGATGGACTAAATAGTTAATTTTCCTAGTATATGATTATTTCTACCAAAACATATGTACATGTAACCTACCCTACAATAATGCCAATCATTAATGTAGTTTCATCGATATTTTATAAGAAACTCAATCAAAAGTGTGTTTTTAGATGATAAAAACATTATGTGCACTTTGTGCATTCACTTACATCACTAATATTATTAAAAAAATATTATTATTCTAAAATTAATACTATCCACTAGTGATAAATAGTGCACAAAACAAAAAATTACTACCTTGTAATTCAGTTAAAGATAATAATTTTCTTCATCATCCTTACCTCATTAGATAATCAAAGGATATTTTTTGGACGTATAACGTATTCCTAATAATTTAATTATTTATATTGAAGTCAAAAATTAAATTAAATTAAATCGATCATAATAAGGCTGCTAAGTAAATAATTGACAACATCTAGAACAGTTAAATTTAGTATTTAAAATTCGAATTTGACTTAATTATTTATCAATATGAATAAGTCGAGTTATAAGGCGGGCCAAACAGATCTCTCTGAATTTTTATTTATTTTTTCAATGAATTTTGAAAAATGAAATCTTAGGTCTAGTCTAGGCCCCCCTTTCTAACAATGTGCATTATAATTGGGACCATTTAATTTTTTTAAAAGAGGACAGAAGAATTATCAGATTTAGTCAGACAAATATACATATTTTGATTCTTTGTTGGATACCTGCCAATGTATAGTATTTTCTAAATGTTGGGAAGGCACAATAGAATTTTTTTTGATAATTAATGAGTAAGAGATTGATGGACACTTCTTCAAAGTATTAGTAACATTTTTTATTATACAATAATATTATATAGCTGGTTAGATGGTTGATATGTATTTTATTACTTAATTTAAGTTAAATAACTCCTTTTATTTAAAAAAATTTGTCAACTTTTGACATTCAAATACAATTAAATATGAATATAAATTAATTATTGATACTAATTTAATAATTTATTAATAATAATTTTATATAAAATATGCTATATTGTGGATGCACCAAAAGAAAATAATGTCTGTGAAATTAAAATTTACGCTTACAGGCGGCGATTCCAAATGATGATTTATAATATTTTTTAAATGCTCCTTTGTTAGTGTAGAAATCAATCTTAAACACACTTTCTCAACTACTGTGATACAACCACGTTCTTTTCCCGGCCATCGGACGGCTCAAAACCACCAAGCTCCTACCTTGCCTTGTGACCACAAAAATGGCGGCCACAAACAAATTCTCGCGCATATTTCTAAAATACGCCAGGGGCGTTACCTTAACTCGAGCACCTTCCACCGCTCTTGGTCATTCGTTCTCTCTCTCTCTCTCTCCCACACACACACACACACACACACACACACACACTTCCTTAACGAAATTAATGGTCCATTGATAATTACATAACCTCTGGAAATATCATTTCGATTTTCAGATTTCCGTTTTAACAGTTGTAATGGCTTATCTTCAGCTTTTAAAATCAACGCCATCAAATTCGCAATGGAAATTCGGGTATTTCTGTTCGGAACTCAATATGAAGGCGTCGGTGAAAAGGAGAATCAGGCTTATAAATTCTGAAAGTATAAATGGTTATAGAAGGGTTAGGGTTAATTGTAAAATTGAAGACGGTGGTAGTAAGCAAAGCAATGGTAAGTAGGTGCGTTGATTGGGATATTTTGTTGTTTGATTTGGTGATCGCCATTGCCAAAGCACGTGTCTACTGTAGCATCGATTTTACTGTATAAAACTATGTATGAGCATGTACAAATTACGTAGTTCAATGAGGTTGCTCTGTATTTTATTGCAACTGCTTGATGCGACCCATCTGTTGCGTTATTATGTATTTACTTCTGGAGAGAGTAGCTGTGAAAAGTAAACGTAGAAAATTTTCTGTGATACTTTGATCTTAAAATATGGGGAATTGAGTTAGAAGCATTGTCGTGTTCAATGTTTTTTTTAGGAATATGCTTGAAGATTGTTCCATGTAACTTTTTCTTTAACATGAGTTTATAAAAGTTGTGATCATGCACTGAATGTAGTCTATTAGGAATGGTAGACAAATACTGACTATTAAATGTTCTTGAACTGATAATTGAAAACTGTAGCTTGCGGATATGTTTATAAGCCGACAAGCCGTAGATTAATGAAAAATATGAGACTTAGAGTTGGTCAGAATGCCATTGTCTGATCCTGATCAAGTTTGACAGTATCTGCGGGACTAAAAATAACTTCAAATTCGTTTATATTCTTGTAATATGGTCTTCAATATCTGCATAGCTCTGAATGTGAAATGCTTTAGACTTTGTTCGCAATCATAGCGCAAGAAAAATCTGCCAGCCAGTCTCTTTGCAAGTTTGTAATTAATTTCCTCTGCATGTGCTTTACACCAAGTCCCTTCTGTAGCTGATTCTGTTAAATGTGCATAAACTTTGTGCTGATATGATTTCAGGTGAAGAACCTCCTGAATCTTTATTTATGAAAGAACTTAGAAGAAGAGGAATGACACCTACGTCTTTGCTTGAGGAAAAAAATAGAAGTCCTGACAGAGATGATGAGGCAATGTACAGGGAAGAAGATGGGGGTTGGAGATTTTCAAGAAGAAATGATGTCACAACTGATGCTGAAACAAATCTATCTAATCAGAGAGAAACATCTATGGCACTTAATAGTGAAGGCCTCGAGGTGGGAAGATTCCAGTTTCTTTGTATCATAATTAGCTACTTATTTTCATTTGAGATGTATAGTGTTGACTGACCTGGGTCACTTGATTTGCCTGAAACCCTTGCTGCCTCAGCAGGCAAGGGGCCCTAGCATCCAAACTGTGCACCGCATTTAGGAAACCTAATACTTTTTGTTCATGCATTAAATCGTATTAAACCACAGCTTTTGTTTTTCTCTTATTTGAAGTCTGTTAAGAATTACCAAGAGTAGAAGATGTTAGTCCGCTTCTCTTTCAGTCTTTCTATGCTTATTCGTCATTAACACTTTTGGCATGTTGCTATCTCTCTTTTTTTATTGTCCATAATATATAGCAATTCATATCTAGTCTATCATCATAATTATGTATTTGTGATGGTATTCTAGTTATTCTATTTGCACTCTCATTTAGGATTGTACATAATTCTAGATATAATGTAACTTGAAAAGAGTGTCATGAAAATGATTGGATAGAAAACCTCCATCTTTGAAATGATATTGACTTTGCCTTTTGCCATAGTATCTTTTGTCTAATTTTGGATATATTGATGTGTGTTAATTTTATTTTCCTGTAATTCAGGGTTTGATCCCGCGTGCCAAACTCTTGCTTACCCTGGGAGGAACATTTTTTCTGGGTTTCTGGCCATTGATTCTTGTAACTGTTGCTTCTTTCTCCGCTGTGTATCTGGTAATCTTCATGGCTTGATCTTTGATGTTTTTGTTTGTTAACCACTCTTTGCTTGTTATACTTCTTTACCTTCTTTGAAGTATGTAGTTATTGAATGCTTACATTTATCAAATTATGTGCAATTTCAAGCATGCCATGAACATTACTCATAATAGATGATAAATTATCAGAAATATTCGTTCACATGGAACCTTTAAAGAAAGTTGGGTGCTTCTCTTACACACCTGCCTCCATATTGTGGCTGTTGTTACTGTAACCTGTGCCTTTTTTTTATTAACAAGGATTAGAACTTGTCAGATGAGCCTGAGGTTTATGTTGATCATAATTATATGCCAATTATCTTCTTGATCACAACAATGGTGCTTGATTCTTGTTGCATATTGACTTCAGCGGACATGAGTTGCCTGATTTCCAGAACGTCACATTACTTTCATTAGATATTTTCAACATATTAAATATGGCGGGTTTTTCTTTTTAATCTGGAACTAGTTTTATTTCACAATATTAAGCAGATGGTTAGTTAGTTATTTATTTTTCATTTAACCAACTTCCTGACCAGTTTGCCACTTGCCCACTAGACTTATTTTACCACACTTGATTCCAATGCAGTGGTATTACTTTTGTTTCTATTTATTGATATTATGCAACTCATTTAATGATGGCACTTATTTTGCTGCTTTTGGAATATAAGTAACCACCATCACTGATTTCTGGTGCAGTACTTTGGAAAGGAATTTATTCATGATGGAACTGAATCTCCAGTTGCTCCACCCCAGTACATTGACCCGTATGAACTTCTCGAAGAACAGAGGATATATAATACCGCTCCTCCTCTGAACTGAAGCACTAAGAGCTTCCTGTGTAGCAGCATTTCCACTTGATGGCCAAAGATAGCAAATTTTCCTTTTTCCTGTTAATTGCCTGTAAATTCCCTTGCCAGTGGTCTGTGCGACATGTTCTTCCTTTGTCGAACTTAAAATCCAATTATGCTTGGCACGATAATTTTCAAAGAAAAAAAAAATCAAGACAAATATTGTCTGATTTTGCCTTTTGTTTTCTTTATAAGCACGAGACTGTATGTTTGCATTAAACATAAAAAGGTGTAAGAATGACAGTTTAGTATGTTTGAATTTGGATGCTTGTTGCCAGTTTATTATCTTTGTATAAGATGGGGCAATTTGGTTTCAATTTATTACTCGCCTTGTGACATCTGCTACACGCAGTACTTGTTTCATTTTAAAAGACTTATTATGTAAATTTTGTGCATATATCACTAATATTATTATTTTGCAAGAACTAAAATTATCATTTGTTTACAAAAAACACTACTATAGTATATGGTGCACAAGATGTATATAACACATTATTGTTTTATTGTACGTTTTCAGTTTTATGATGTACTTTAATAACTTTATTATTGAATATTTAGATATTACACCTCAAAACATTCATTTGAAATTGTGTAGTTAATGAAGTCCATAAAAATTGAAACAGATTCAAACAACAACATTGTAATTTCTTCTATCATCTTTAATATTGTAACAGGTTCAATCTGTAGTGGATGAATTTGGAATCAAAACGAGTATGTTTCTGTAGGATCCCAGGCTTGCCTTACCCAGACCAAGAATTTCCTATATACTCAATCCTGTTTTTACAGCAGATATCTGTGTTTGTTGAGATATGGATAGTCTATTGGAGATTATAAACCACCATCCTCAGGAGCAAAAGATTATCTAAGTAGCTGGTTGAGAGCGACTCCATGGTTGTGGTTCATCGTCATCTGCCCTGTAACTCCGGCTTTCCTGGAAATAGGAAATTCCAGTCCATATCCCACGAATAAGCAAAATACTAGCAAACACCACACTCCCAAGGGTGCAAATAACCTGAAATGAAATGCAGGAGAAAGAAAGATCAAGAAATTGGAACAATTCAGACACAAATTTACTTTAATTTTCAGGCCCAAATGAGAAATTTCAACCAATATGATGCAGAAAGCTGAAAGAATAATGTTCTTCCAGCAAAATAAAATCTTGAACTTTTATGGCAAAGAGATGCTCCAAAGTGTGGTCAAATTGGTTCATATCCAACCACAACAGGTGAGTTAGCTCACCTGGCCACCGGGCTCCTCACTTGAGTGAGTGACCCGGGTTCGATTCTCTTTGGGAACGAATAGGAGGGAAATATAAGGATGGCTTGGAGATATATGGGTGTATGGAGACTTGGTGAACTAACTTCTAACTACTAACCAATAACATTTACCGATAAAAAAAAAAAAGGATGTGATTAATTTCAAAGCATAAAAGCAAGCAGCTCATACAAATGGTTTTGACCCCCATCAAAACTAATGGTTAATCTATGCATGATGCCATAAGCATGCTGATAAAATCTAGCCTTCACAACCCATCAGGCAATGTCCACATTTTCATACACCACTTCCAAAAAATGCTGTTCTAAGAGATACATTCAAGTTCTGTGACCAAATCCCTAACAGCACAGAGAACCAACTAGAGGGCAAGCACTGACAGACTCAAAACCACCCAGTTCGAACTTGTTGAAAATTCCGTACGATACAGTAGTGAAGATGCATATAACACCAGCCCATCTGGCTAATAAGAATGATAGCTACACCTTGATCTTTTATTGGTACAAAGTCAAATAGAGTACGTGATGTTATATACTAAGCACATTGACACAAATCTAAAACTTCACAAATCTACTCAAAAAGCATAAGAAGAGTATGGTGAACTTAGCATGCAGGCATTACCTGAAGAAAAGCTCTCAGAACCCATAGAAATGTCAAAATTAGGGTTCCATTCACAGCAAATCCCACCTACATAAGAAAGGGGGAAAACAGTTCAAAGTCCCAAAACATAAATACTTATATAAAAAAATATTGCACTTAAATGAACATCATGGGCATATGTCATTGAAGGCATAATTCACGCAAGAAGCAAACTAATTCTTCTTGCCACTCATGGAGATGCTTTAGGAGCACAATCAGGACTTACGATGAACAATGCAGATGATATTTCTGGATGAAAACAAAGATCAACACTACAATAGAATTATTTGTCACACAGGGGTAGAAATGCAAAATCTTAAGTTGGATCAAACATTCACACTTTTATCATCATAAGCATACTTTAAGATCTTATACATATATTGACATCTTCAAGTAGAGCTAACATGAAATCCACCACTAAACAATTCCAAATATAAATTATGGATACAGCCATTCCAAGATCAAGAAATGGTTTTCAGGCCATCTTTTGACTTTGCAAACAATGAAGTTACATTGGTAATAAACTAGCAAAGGATGCGTGTGAAAATAAAGTTATACTGACATAACAGATTACATACTAGCATACCAATAGAAGCAGCCTCAGTTCAGTTACAATCAGAACACTGAGTTGCAAGATTATGTTGGCCAAAGCTGCTATTATATTCTAGATGCTATATAAAACTGATTAATTCATGTAGACTAGCTGAAGAGAAAGCAATTGTCTACTGTATTTGCACTTGCAGAATTCCAAAGAAAATCACTTTGACAAATTAAAGAATTCATCAACCGACAAAATCTTCATTTTTAGCATTGCATTGCAGCAAATAAAGAATTTAAACCACCAACAATTCATTCAAGTCTAAAAACTCGAGCTAAAAAACCCCACAGTAGCATTTGTCGATTCCCACAGGAACTGTAGATCATAAATCAAGGCAGAAAGGAGGCCAGATCCCACAAAATAAGTAAACATGAGCTAAGCTATGATCTAATTCAAACGAAGAATTGTTACCAATCTGGTGGAGATGGGAACTGGTAAAACAGATTTAACGGCCCTGCGAGCTTTTTTGGAAACCTTTCTGAACACATTCTCCACAAACCTAATCAAAAGGTCCAAGCTCCTGTCTTCATCATCTTCTTCGTCATCATCGTCATCATCGTCATCAATATCATCGACATAATCTCCCATCACCATACCACTTCGAGGACTCGCGCCCCATGCGCGTGCTTCGTGAATACAATTCCGGCGGTTCTGTTCAAATCACAGGTCAACATAGGGTTGTTGAAATTGATTCTCTATAGATGAAAACAAACTCTGACCTCAAGATGGAATATAGGGTTGTATGTGCGGCAACGCGGCAACTGAAGGACGGTGGTGATAGGGACATTGGAACTGTTGTAGGAATATGGAAATAGTGATCGACGAGAAGAGTATAGAGACTGAAGATATCGAGTGACGGCGGTCTCCGCCATAACACCGGCGACAGGAGCTTTGCTTCTCCGATGTTCTACAGTTTTAGTGCATATTGACGGCGAAAATTAATTTGGCAAATAATGTGGGACTATTTTGAGGATTTAATAAAATTTGAGGGCTGGATTGGTAGAAGAAGCTGCTAGTCACAGGATTCTTGTCTTCTTTATTTTGTTTTCTGGAGAAGAATTATTTGTAAATTACATTTTTCTTCTTTATTTTTTGCAAATAAAATCAATACAATTTCATCTAAATATTTGATGTGTTGAAAGCACGATTGGATTTCCTGATAGTATTAGTCAAGTTATAAGATATATATTTGAAATAATTAGACACAACTGAATTTCTTGATAATACAAGTTAAAATATAAATAATATTTTTTATATAAGAGCGCATCATTATATGTGACCAATATAATATATTATTTATTAATAAAAAATATTATTTAATGAAAAGTAAAATTTTAATAAAAAATATAATATTTTTAAAAAAATGACAATATCCTTAATAAAAATATTAGCACTTCTTAAATGTAATACTTTTTATTAATAAATGATTCGTCATTTGTCATTAAGATAGTGTCAGTGTTACTCAGTTATAAAATCTATAAATTTTTCATATATATATTTCATATTTGAAGTATTTAAAAACAACTGGATTTCATGATAATATAATTTAAATATAAAACCCACACACTTTCATTATAGATATTTGAGAATTAGATTTCTTGTTAAATATAATTTAAAACTTAATTTTGTATGTGATGCATTTATACAAGGTGTATTTTTTTGAAAATTTGATCTTTTTATTATTAAAAGAATTGTTGATTTTAGGATTGTAAAATACACATAGTACACAATATATTTATTTTAAATTAAGTTATCTTAAGGATATATAGTTTCTTAGGGCATCTCCAACAATCCTCCAAAATAGAGGATACTCTTGGATTTAGAGTATTTCACCTCTTCAACAATACTTTTCAACAATACTCTAAAAATCTGAAATCCTCTATATTTGGAGTACTCCATTCTTATTTTGGAGGATGATTTTAATTATAATATTGTCATTTTCTTTTCTTTAATAATATAGAGTATTGTTGTTGGAGAAGATTTTTGATATAGATAAAAGATAGAGTACTTCAAAATAAAAAATATTGTTGGAGATGCCCTTAATGGTACTCATGTACTGTATATCATGAACAACTGATTAACCCAATTTGAGAACAAAGTACCGTGGATACCAACTCAATTAACCCAACTAATAAACTAGTACCTTCCAAAAAAAAAAAAAAACTAATTAATTAGTACTTCTGTACGCAGAGAGATTAAATTATTTAAATTCATTTTGTGTTTCAACTCAATTAGAATTTAAAATTAGTTTAATAATATTGCGATTGGTAATCAAACACTTTTTCTTTAAAGAATAAAAAAACCTTAAAAAAAGAGAGAATGAACTTCAATGCGCTCAAAATTCAAATTCAGTGTTCTTTAATAAAGATGGTATTTTAGTATTTTTATTGAATAATTAATAAATAAAATTCAAACTAAATTGTGTGAAGTACATTATATCAATGATACAATTAAAAAATTAATCATACCCTGCTATTTCTTTCCACCTAATCGTTTTTTTAAAAGTAAACTCTCCATTTTAAGTAGAAAATTACAACTCAGATAAAGATATAATAAGAATTCTAAGAAATCAATAACATCAAATACTAAAAGTGAAGCCTCAGACACCCAAAGGACTTGGTTGACACCTTTGAAAGGTGAATAATGATAATTAAAGTCATAGTGTATATTTGGAATAACTCTACTATGACTTTGATTCCTAAAAACTAAAAAATCTACCATAGTTCAGCTATTCAAGAACTATAACTTTTATTCCATATTTTTTCCATTCCTATACAATTTCTATTCCTTAGAATTATACCAAATGCCTGATCAAAGTACAATAAAAAAGTATCATGTCTTTAAAAAGAATACAACTAGACGAACAACATCTAATTTAGATCATATTTCGCGCTAGTATTGAGATTTCACAGCCTAGGCTTTGATAATACAACATTATTCACATTATATGACATCTACAAACTACACCTCTACTGCTCTACATCATTAAGCAATCATCTTCTACATTAAGCAGAATCACATTTACTCATGAAATAGGGAGAGTGAAAAGAAGGAAAAGGATGGCCAGAGATTGAATACAGAGCATCAACTGAACAAGAAAGTGGCTGCTACGAAGAAGAGAACCGGTTTTCTGGCAAATTATAATGCATACTCTTAAGAAACCAACCATTTTTCATGGAGACTTTTTAACCAATTTTGGCCTATATAAAGTAGAAACCAACTAGTGAAAAGAAGGAAAAGGATGGTCAGAGACTGAATTCAATTAGTAAGCATCAACTGAACAAGAAAGTGGCTACTAGGAAGAACACAACCTGTTTTCTGGCATATTATAATGCATCTAACCACATTACTCTAAGAAACCAACCATTTTTCATGGCAGACTTCTTAACCACTTTTGGCCTAAACTGAACCATTCAATTTCCAACCACTTTGGGTAAATCCTGATGATGCCAAAGCATATTTAAAAGTTCATAATCAGAACTTCTACTGAAATGTGGACATAAGTGCCTATTGCCAAGCTATAATGTCATATATTCTCCAAGCAAGTACTAGACAATTAGAGCTGGCATATAAATCATTGATTTAGTAGTTACTAAATAGGAGACATGGGACAAATACCACAAGATGTACTTTTATTAAACTGAAAACAAATGAACAAAAACAGATAAAAAGTCAAAAGTTACGAACAAAACTCAACAAGACATTTGCAGCTTATCACAGATGCATGCGTAGACTCGAAAAACATCAATCTCACGGCACTGAAACCTCATTTATATAAACCTACCACCTCGAACACCAAGATTACACTGTGGTGAGAAGTTCCTCATAGGATGAGTTACTGAATCATTGATTCCCAAAATTTGTAAATCATCTCCAAATGGAGGTGGTAGTATATCATAATCACCCCCTATAATTCGAGGTGCCCGTGGAACCATGAAAGGATTGGGGTGCCTTCTTCTCCTAGACTGAGGCCAGTACGGTTCATGCCAATATGATGGACCTCTAACCCTGCTTGCAAGCTTCCTCCCATTTTGCCTACTCCAAGCCAAAGAAAATGCCTTTTTCCAACTCACATGTGCTTCTTTTTGTTCATCCCTGAACTCCTCGTTCAACTTGAGCTTCCACAGATCATCACTCGAGGCCAAATATCGAAACTCAGAACACACACAGCTCACTTTAGCGACATCAACACCAGGAAGAAGCTCCAAGATTTTCAACTTCAGTTCAGTAGGTAGCCTCATCAAACATGGAGGAAGTTCGAAACCAGCTTCTTCACAGAAATCAATCAACAATGGCAGTGCAAGATTGTCCTTCACAGTCCTCCAAAACTTGAACACCTCTTTCTCCGGAGATTTGTCCAAAACTTCTCCATCTTTTCCACTACAGTACTCCATTGCGCCACAATTTGCCCATACAACATTTAGAAAAGGAACCAATTCGTCCTCATTCAATCGCACGGAATACACCCCTCTCTTGCTCTCTCCACTGCTCAAGGTCCCATAAACACTCATGAATTTCCCCAAACTCTGAAACTTCAAAACAATACTCTTAACCGCTTCGTGCGAAAGACTCTCCGGAAGTGTGTAAGACAGAGACAGAGTGAACAGGCCCGAGGGCCACTTGTTACGAAATTGGAAACCATCAACGACTTTGTTTCCCTTCTCATCAAAACCCACAAATCCCGACTCCAATATAACCGCGTGAACCGCAATGACCACCAACTTGTGGTGGCGTCCGTCGTCATCGCCCAACTCCTCCGCGAACACCTTCCTCAAAAAGCCAGGGACGGAGAACGATGTATCAACAACCTCCTCTAACAACCCATCAGAATTTAAACTGTTCTCATCATCTTTATTGTCGACTTCCATATCATTCACAGCATCTTTCATCTGGGAACCCGTACCTAGGGTTTCCCCTTTCCGAGAATCCAACATCACAGAGTCGGAATAAGGAACGTCATAAAGGGCAGTTTGGGTATTCGAGCTCGTAGAACACTCGGAATCATTAGCGTGTGATACTGGAGTGGAGGCGGTTACAGGGAAAGGGGCATTTTCGGAATTTGAACTCGTGAAGGCCGCTGGTTGATCAACAGCGAAAAAGATGAGGTCGCCGGCGGCGATTCCGAGGAATTGGAGGCTTTCATCACTGTCGAATCGGAGCTCGTCTTTGCGATTAAGAGAGAGGATAATTGAAGCAGGAGCTGGTGAATTGGGTAGGGTTTCAGAGAGAATTTGCTTGAGTTGAGGGAGAGAGCATGAATCCGGGACTTCAATTTTTAAAGTTTCTTTCGATTGAAATGATCTCAATCTGAGCTTCATCGCTTCGGAATATTTGCCGACGATATCTGTAGATTTGAGAGTAGTATAGTACAAGCGCACCGACAAATTATCCGTTCATGTTCATCACGATGTAATTTTTGTCATACATATAGAGAGAGTGTGAGTCGGCAGAAACAAATGGGCCAGGCCCAATTATATCTCGCGTAATACGACTAATTATTAAAGCCCAGGTTCTTTGCAATCTCTATATTTTAAATACACCCACCAATTACTCTTTTCAATCCATTTTTATATGAAATACACCACAAATTATTTTATTTTTTTTAAGGGCTCATTTGGTTCGTAAGATAAAAATATCTATCTGTAAAAAACATGCATATTTTTTATGGATAGATACTTTTATCTTACGAACCAAATGAGCCCTAAGTGATTCCCTCGTAAACCGATTGAATATTATAAATTTTAATAAATTTATATAAATAAAAAAATTAAATTATTGGCATAAAATATAAAATAAAATAAAATAAACTCACAAAATAAATTCACTTCACTCATACACTTTTCTCTCTCTTTCGATTTATACTTATATATATATAATTATAAATAAATATATGGATAAAATCTTTTATAAATTAATATTAAACTAAATATACGTAATGTGAAAGAATTAATCACACCCCCACGAAAAAATATGTGTTGCGAGTGAGTATTTAAATTGTAAGGAGCAAATGCTGTGTACAAACTCAAGTTGCTAGAGAGGTAAAAAATTTAATTTTTAAAAACTGTTATAATTTTAACTCTTTTAGGTTATGACAAATAATTTTAAACTATACTCCCTACAATTTAAATATTTATTGCCTTTGAGTTGAAATTTTATTCAAACTATTTATTGCTTTTGTGAAATTTTTTATATTCTTCCCAAATTTATTTTTTGAAATAAGACATTTTATACTCCATATTAATCCTCATTAAATTAATTTCTTTCACATATTAAATACAAGTATATTTTTGCATGCTTCTTTTATTTCTAATATCTATTCATATTCAGTAGCATATATTTAACCAATTAATGAGGATAAAACAATTTTAAAAGATTTTTTTTAATTCAATAGAGAATATCGAAGCGAGGAGCATTTTCAATTGAAAAGAGTAAACAATGTTTATGAACACTCCTATGTCTAACACAGTTAAATTAGGTACATTTAAATTAGATAGGAACTTTATTTTTTAATTAGAGAATATTTTCCTGTTATTAACACTACCAATTATAAATAAATATACATTTGCAATTAGTAAAAAATTATACACTCGCTACGTCCCAAAACTACTTTCACACTTTCTTTATTTGAACGTCCCAAATCTACTTTCATACACATAAAAAGGAAATTTTTTACATTCACAAAAGTCAACAAAGTATATTTTTTTTATTTTATTATTTAATTTTACACTCACATACTTATTTTTTCTTGATTCGCGTGTTCGTACTAGTCCTGGAACGGAGGGAGTATTAATTAATATCTTTCTAAAAAAAAAAAAAAAAAAGAACATAGAAAGTGCGTTAAAATGCAAAACTTACTGTCCCAACAAGTGAGGGCACTATGCACTATCCATTTTCATTTCTCTAAAATATTAAGGGGTGTTTGATATAATTGTAAGGAATATAAAGAATATGAAATGAAAAGTGTATAAAATGAAGATCATATTTCTCAAATAGCTTACTATGGTAAATTCTTTAATTTTTGGGAATCAAAGTCATAGTAGAATTATTTCATACACACACTATGACTTTGATTATCATTACTTACTTTCCAAAGGTATCAACCAAACAGCCTCAAGTGCCTGTTTTAGATCACAACTAAACAGTGAAAAACATTTTTTTTTTTTTAAAATTATCTCTTATCAACTTAAAAAAAAAAAGTATTTTTACATTTTTAGTAGATGTTGAAAACAAACCTTAAACGAAACATAGTTCAAGGTATCTAAGGAAATATGCTTAATTAATACTTCCTCCGTCGCAAATCTGTTTTCACATTTTCCTTATTTGGACGTTCCAACTCTTATTTCACACACATAAAAATGAAACTTTTTACACTCACAAAAATTAATAAAGTACAATTTTCTTATTTTATTATTTAACTTTACACTCACATACTTAATTTTTTTTTAATTCGCGTGCCCGAAGCTACTATGAAAGTAGTTTCGGGACGGAGGGAGTATATTTTGAAATAAAACAAACCAAAATCCCTTTTTAATATCTGTAGTTCTAAAACAAAAAATTAAATGTGTCATAAGACAATCTACTTTCTCCCTCTAAAATTATCGTCTATTGTTCTCCTTCTCATAATGCTATTTCCTCCTCAAATTTAAGGTTGTGGAAGCTTTTAATATATCCTTCAAATTAAATTTACCATAAAATGAAAGAAACCTTATCAGATCAGTTGATGGACCAACATTCTCTTGGAAATACTTTACGAAAGATTTGGCAAACAGCATTCTTCAATAATTTCTCTACTAAGAAAGAATAGAATTTGCAAAAACACAAAAAATTTTATTCATTAGACGCTGCTTGTAATTCTGGAGATTAGACATAACTTTCATCGGTATTATCCATGTCCCCAATCAAATCAAAATTTTCCACCACACAAATTTCTCCCTCCACTTTTCAATTAAAATCTTTCCTCTGTTTTATCATGTGGAGTCATTTGACTTTGTTTTCTCCTCAGTCTCGCTTACACCTATTCTCTCCAGAAAGTACTCCGACTTTCCGGAGGCATCATGCTCTTCTCTAAAAAGCCGCTGCTTTTGCACCATTTCTGCACTCTTCAGCTCACACTTAAACAGCTCTTCCAATGGCTACTGCTCTCTTTACCTCGGTTCCTTGCCCCTCTTCTTCTCCAACTCTCAAAGAAAATCGACTTCACAGATCATCATTCTCCAGATACCCTTTCGCCCAAAGGACCAAATTGTCTTGCAAAAGATTGATTTTTTCTGTGAAAGCTGCTAACTCAGATGAACCCTCTTCGTCTGTGACGGTTGAGGAGCCTAAAAGGGAGGAAAAAGACAAGAAGGATCTGCATATTGGAAATGAATTGAACCCTAGTTCTGAGGCTGAGGAGGAGAGAGAGAAAAGACAAGAAATGGACTGGAAAGTTGATGAGGAGTTCAAGAATTTTATGGGAAATCCTTCAATTGAGGCTGCTATAAAGCTCGAGAAGAAAAGGGCTGATAGGAAGCTCAAGGAGCTTGATCGAGAAAGAAGCGATAATCCCTTGATTGCTGTCTTCAACAAATTGGCCCGTGACAATCTGTCCAAAGAGAAAGAGAGGTTGGAGAAAGTAGAGGAGACTTTCAAGGCTCTTGATCTTAACAAGGTAGTACATATATCTATGTGTTGTGTTACCTTTTAATGTGAATTTCATTGGGAAGACAGTATGAATTTTGACTCAAGTATTATTCTACTCGTTTGTTGGATTGTTAACTGCAGTTGAAGAGCTGTTTCGGGTTTGACACATTTTTCGCCACAGATGTTAGAAGGTTTGGTGATGGTGGGATTTTTATTGGAAATTTGAGGAAACCAATTGAAGAAGCCATACCTAAGTTGGAGAAGAAATTATCAGAAGCTGCAGGGAGAGAGGTTGTGGTGTGGTTTATGGAGGAGAAAAATAATGAAATCACAAAACAGGTATATCAAGATTAAGCTTATATTAGTCTTTTGCATTTACATTTAGTAATTAAGCAATGGAGATGACGCTTCTTTGTAAAGTTTCGCGTAAAAATGACGAATATGGGCTAGTGTTTCTTGTCAATTGTTCGTTGATTGTAGTTAGGAAACATGCCTTTGAGATGACATTTGTTAATAGCATTAACTAATAGTGCTCAGCTAGTTAAGAATGTAAGTATTCGATTTAATGCTTAACAACTAGTTATATCAAATATTAAGACAAGCATTTATGTAGCTGATTGATGCCTCCAATTGTATTACGAAGAAATCACGAGAGCCCTTCATTGGATTTCAAGAATTTTTTTGAGTAGAAGGTAGAATTTAACTGAAAATTGACTTGTTAATGCAATACATTCTTCTTTGCATTCTTTAATGTTCCGACATCAGGCCAAGTTGACACCCTAGTGACTGTCGTGTTTGTTAGGCATGTGTGGTGCAACCCAAGGCTGAGATGGACCTTCAGTTTGAATCCACGAAACTAACTACACCTTTGGGTTATTTATCCGCGGTAGCATTATGTGTTACGACTTTTGGGACGATTGCTTTAACGAGTGGCTTCTTCGTTAAGCCTAATGCTACCATTGATGACTACTTAACTGATGTCGCGCCTTTGTTTGGTGGATTCTTGACCATTTTGGCCGTTTCCGAGGTATGCTACACATTTTGAGCTTATCTTTTGTGTTACTTCTAGAATCTGATGAAGCAACTCCTTGCCATTTTAGAACCAGACAGGAATTCTGTTTGATTGCCAACTGATTGTTTCATTAGATGCAAAATTTTAATTTTAATCAGATATGTGATTCATTTGTTTACTTTTCTTCTTTTGTAGATTGCAACAAGAGTTACTGCAGCTCGTTATGGTGTTAAACTCAGTCCGTCCTTTCTCGTTCCATCCAACTGGACTGGATGCCTCGGAGTCATGAACAACTATGAGTCATTGCTGCCTAATAAGAAGGCTCTGTTTGATATCCCCGTAGCACGAACAGCCAGTGCATATCTCACGTCATTGGTTCTCACTGTTGCTGCGTTTGTAGCCGATGGCAGCTTTAATGGGGGCGATAACGCTCTGTAAGCAGCCTCGTTAACTCCTACATTGTTGTCTATCTCTGTAGTGCAATACTTATCAGTTTTATTTCTTGTCATGCAGGTATATAAGGCCTCAGTTCTTTTACAACAATCCTCTTCTTTCCTTTATACAATATGTAGTGGGTCCGTACACAGACGATCTTGGCAACGTGCTGCCATATGCAGTTGAAGGTGTGGGAGTGCCCGTTGATCCACTCGCCTTTGCTGGTTTGCTAGGTCAGTAGTCTCTTAACTAGAGTAAGATGCTTCCTTAGTTTGCTAACTAGATCACAAACCTGTGGCATTTGTGTCCACAGGCATGGTGGGGACTTCTTTGAACTTTCTCCCGTGTGGAAGACTCGAGGGAGGACGCATCGCTCAAGCTATATTCGGAAGAAGCACCGCCTCTCTATTGTCTTTTGCTACTTCACTCTTGCTTGGCATTGGTGGTTTAAGTGGAAGTGTGCTGTGTTTAGGGTGGGGACTCTTCGCTACTTTCTTCCGGGGAGGGGAGGAGATCCCCGCCAAGGACGAGATCACGCCGTTGGGGGACGACAGATTAGCTTGGGGGTGTGTTCTGTTCCTCATATGTTTCCTTACTCTCTTCCCTAATGGAGGAGGGACCTTCTCCAGTTCTTTTTTTGGTGGACCATTTTTCAGGGGTGATTTGTAAGCAGTACATCTTTTTAGTGTATATATGTAAATTATAATGTATTTTTATCTTTTCTGCTTTCTTCAACCTTGGAAGATGCTTGCAGTTGTATATCCTCTTATTCTGTCCCTCAAAACATGCATAATCAAACATGAATTTTGTAGCTTGATTAAATGTCAACTCAAATGGTTGTGAGGGTATTTTGGACAGCATTAATGTTTTATTTCCAACATATATATATAAGTTAATCCCTCAACAGAAATCGTCCAATTAATTTCAATGGAAGTAAAGGCCCAGCATTTTTGTAGCTTAGCCGTCCAAATTTTGTTCTCTCCTGAAATGACATTGTTGCCCCTCCCTTGCAGACTATAATAGATCAAACTCCACAACAATATATATTAAACTAATTCAGAATTGAAATCATGGCCAAGCTGCAGGCAACGACCATCATATGCCTTACAACCTTCCTCCTCCTTGTAGCCTTCTCCCATGTCCTCGCCCGGGTGGGGCCCGCATTTCACGACGTCACTCCAATGGAGAATCATCATGTGGTGAGATATATCAATTAATTTCTTCTACATATATAACATGTATATATATATATATATAATGAGATGAGATGATTTTAGGAGAAGGAAGTGCAGAAGGCAGGTCATGTGGACCGGGATAGCTGCATTGGACTAAGAGAAGATGAGTGCATGATGAGAAAAACCATAGAAGCACACCTAGATTACATCTACGCACAAAACAAGCAGCAATAGCAATGCATGATCATATTCTCAATTTCATTACATGCATCTATTTTGGCAATATATATATGCTATTAAAATTTTTGGAAATTCTTTTGTGCATGCGTACTTAATCTGGTGTAGCAATGCAAAGTACAACTTCAAAGTCGGAAATACATGGAAAATTTCATTACACACGTATACTTGGATTTCAATATATGCCTTCATTCAATCGTAGGTAAAGATATGAAAACACAAACAATCATATTTCGAATACATAAAAGTCGCTTCAGTTCCGTTCGTCAATCAGCACTTGTAGGTTCCAGATCATGCTAACTCTTGGAGAGTAAGTCGTCTTTAATTATTTTGTAGGTTTAAAATTCAATTTTTTTTATCATGAGGATTATGTTGTTGTGATGTAGTCTGTCTCTTTACCAAGTGATGCGAACCTTGAGTTTTTTATTTCTCTCCTTAATTAAAATTTTCTAATTTTTTCTACCTCTGTGTTTTTGTGTTGTATTGTGAAGTCAAATTTTTTTTCCATCAATTTTGTTGACAATGTGGACCTCAAAATTCAAATCAAGGAAATGGTAGAAATGATTCAGATAGTAAGAAATGGTGATGCCCATGAAGATATAATGATGATAACTTGTGATATATCTTGTTGGTAAAAAACAAAAAAACAATAATTTTAGCTCATCAATTTGTTAGGACATTTGGTTGAAAACTGCTCATTATTGGTTGAGTCTCTAATTAATAATTATTGTGAAGATTTTCTTGATAGTTGCTATTGTTTCGTGTGTCAAGTTATAAACAATTTTTTTGGAATATATATTGCAATTGAACAAAGGTAGCTAATTTGAAATTTTTATATAACTATTATATTCATTTCAAATATTTTATGGAATTTAAGATTTTAAAATACTTTTGTTACCAAATAAATATGGTTTAAGAAAAATAATAAAATATTAAGTTCAAGATCTTATCATATATATATTATTGTTGTCAAAATAATATTTTTATAATAGTGATAATATATATAAATAACAGTAATATTAGTTTAAGAAAAATAATAAAATATTAAGTTCAAGATATTATCATATATATTATCAGTGTCGAAATAATATTTTTATAACAGTGATAATATATATAAATAACAGTAATAGTAATTATATATAACAGTGATACGAGTTCGTGTGAACTCGAGTTCACAAGAGACCTACACTAAGTTCAAAAATAAATTATTGGAATGCGTTTAAACTTGCGTTAGGCGTAGGGGTGTAAATGAGTCGAGTCGAACCGAGTAGTGCTGAGCTCAAACTCGACTCGAAAGCAATACTCGAAACTTGACTCGAACTTGATTTTTTTTAATTCGAGCTCGACTCGGCTAAGAACTCGACAAACTTGAGCTCGGCTCGACTCGATAATTTTATTATTTAAATAAAATGAAATATTAAATATATTTTAGCTCTTTTTTTTGTCTAAAATTCGAGCTCGGTTTGACTCAAGCTCGACAATTTTATTTATATATAAAAATTTTAAAAAAAAATTATATATTGTACCAGTTCGATTAGGCTCGCGAGCCTCTCGAGCCGCGAGTATTTATATGCTCGAACTCGACTTGATTTGGTTCGAATTGATTTCGATATTTTTACGAGTCGAGCACAAGTAGATTTGGTTCGAATCGATTTCGGCTTGACTCAATTACATCTCTTGTTAGGCGATACATAATGGAGGTTTCCATCAGTGAGTTGGGGGTCCAAGAGGTGTCATGCCTCAGTTTCGTGATTCAGTGACAATTATTGTGTATACTCCCTCTGTCCCAAGATAAATTTCACACTTTCTTTATTTGAATGTCCCAACTCTTTCTTCACACCCCAAAAAAGGAAACAACTCACACTTACAAAAGTCAATAAAGTACATTTTTTATATTTTATTATTTAACTTCATACTCACATACTTTATTTTTTCTTAATATGCGTGAAACTCCACCTATGAAGAAAATGTTGGGACGGAGGGAGTATTATGTTTTGAACTTAATTAGAATTTTTACCCTATTTTAAGATTCAGTCTGCTAGGGAAGTTCATAAATAATTATAATGACCTAAGTACTTTTAGCACACAATATTAGTAAACTACAAAAAAAATGTACTTCGTCTCCTTCCAATAAAATTTTATGTATTTTGTCATTTATTATGTTTGAACATAAATAAAAAATAAAAGCTTCAGGAGTTACACTTTTATCTAATTAAACAGAACAAAACTATTCTATTTACAATTAAATAAAAGACCATCAAAATCGTAGCCTGATTAACCCTGTCCCTATTCCCTAATATGTTTGGTCAAGGAGGAAACATTATTTTGGCGCCAAAAACTATTACTTCCCGCCATTATCTGCTTCCCCGTTAATTAAATCTCCTTAGACTAAACCACAAAAGCAAAATGTGAACATAAAAATTATCGAGATATTTTAGAAAATGGAAAAGAAAACCAAATACTGGCTAATGAAAACAGAGCCAGGGGAGTGGTCATGGGACGATCAATCTGCCAACGGCGGCATGTCAAAATGGGACGGCGTCAAAAACAAGCAAGCGCTGAAGTACATGAAGTGTATGAGCATCGGAGACCTGTGCTTTTTCTACCATTCCGGCACGAAATTCCGCCGTGTGGTAGGCGTCGTCAAGGTGGTGCGCGAGTGGTACGAGGAGGGCGACGGTGGCGGTGCTGTGGACGTGAAAGCGGTGGGGGAGATGAAGACGCCAGTAGGGTTGGGGGAGATGAAAAAAGAGCTGAAAGAGGCGGCGGATTTCTCGCTGTTTCGGCAGCCCAGGTTGTCGGTTTTGCCGGTGGAAAATTGGGTTTGGAATAAAGTTTGTGAAATGGGGGGTGGATATGAAGGTGAGGTGTTTGATATTTTGCCTCATTGAAGATGTGGATATTTGGGTATTGTATTTTGACATTTTGATCATCATCTGTGGATTACATCTGTTTAAGAAAAATATGTTTTGAAGAGATGTGCAAAAGAGTATACTCTAGTTTTTTATTTTTAGTCAACAACACAAGCAGCATCTGATTATTGTCCTAAAAATAAGTATATCTTATGTTCTTGCTAGTTGATTAATTTAGGATTATTTTATACTTTTGATGTTTTAATAAAAAAGACAATTTTATTAAAAAGTAGAGCTTAGTTTACCTGGCCACCGAACTATTCACTTGAGTGAGTGACCTGAATTCGATTCCCTTGGGGGCCAAATTAGTAGGGGAATTTAAGGTTGACTTGAAGATATTCTTGGAAGGTTGGAGACTTGGTGTACTAACCTAATTAATTTATACTCCCCGTCTTACTATAAATTGCTCATGTTGTTAATTTTGTTCGTCTTATTATATGTTGTTCATTGTTTTTTTATTTTTTTTTGGAAATTACTATTTTTTTTTTTTATTATTTTCAATACTTTTTACACTATTTTCATTATTGTTTCACTTTTTTTCATCACATCACTCATATTTTTTCATTTTTTCCATCAAATCACTTGTATTTTTTTACTTTTTTCATCATATTACTTATATTTTTTTACTTTTATCTTAGATCGTGTGCCCAAAAGCAACAAACAACTTATATAGATACGGAAGGAGTAATTTTTTGTCGAGATGTATGACCAACTCTTTATTTTAATATTGTTCCAATGTTCGCACCTCAAAAGTCTCGTTATTACTGGAACCAAAACTGGAGCCGAAGTATAAAAAATTTCGAATTAGATAGTTGTGGGTTAATATCTACAACCAAATGAAATATTTATGCCAAATTTCGGAATTAACAGGGCTACAGAAAAAGAAAAGAAAAGAGGGCTATCCTCGTTTTCATGATATAAAAACTGGCACACAATAAATAAAAAATTATATATATTTATATAAGAAGATTAAATAAAAAATAAAATCCAAAAATATAATGATATGGCATTACTACATAACATGTTGAAAGCTATATATATTTACATAAGATGATTGAATAAAGTCCAAAATATATTGATATGACATTACTACATAAGACATTGAAACAAATTTGTTTTAATGAATAAATTTTAAGGAAACTGTATTTTTTCATTTAAATTTAATTGATTTTGATTTTCGTCATTTTAACTTTTGAATTTTAAAAATTAGTTGTGACCTGCTACAACATGTACTTAACTGTTATATGCTGATGTGTAATTATTTTTATTTTATCTAGGTCTTACTCACTTTTAAAAGAATTACACTAAATCTTGTCCCCTATTATTTGATTTTTCTATTTTCTTTGTGGATATTTGGTGAGTTCTTAATTCTAAAGGAGAACTCGATCTTCCATTTTCGATAATTTGATATTTGGTAGCAATTCGCTTGTTGTGTTCGTCCTTGTTGGGAATGTCTCTGCTCTGACCATGAATGTAGCAGAAGAAATTCGTACAAATCTTTGCTTAATCCGTTTTACTCATGATAAGGGTGATAGATTTGATGGCATTTTAATGAATTTAGACAAGTAAAAAATAAACTCGTCCAGTAGGAATTTGCACCCTACGGAACCGTATATTAAAAAAAAAAATTTATATATAAAATAATGGCATATTGGTAGATATATGTATAAATTTGTAATTATGCACGTAAATTAATATTTTCTTTTTTGGTAGTATATGAATTTATGTAGAACGTTCAAATAAAAAAACTGTACAAATTTCCAAGAGGGGCGTTAAGGAGTATAGAGTTACTTGAGTACAGCCAAATGTCCCCAAAAGTTATTTTTACGAAAACAACGAAGCTGATAATCATTTTTTTAAAAGAAGAAAATTAAGGGTGGACTATTCATACCCTAAATTTCTCTAAACATACCCCATTAATTAATATACCCAATTTAAAATACTAAACATACTGCTATATTCATGGAATCCTCGAAACCATTCTACAGCTCTACTCAGCCCTAATTTTTTTTGTTGGCGATCAATTCATAAAATTTTGGAATGGGGAGAATTGTGATTTTCAGGCGGAGAAAAAAAGATCTGAAGGAGCATGGAGAAGAAGACATGCCGTTCGTCTAGTGAATTCTTTTAAAATTTTATTCGATTGCAACAGATAAAATGACGATGCAAAATTTCAGTTCTTATAGCAGAAAAAAAAAAAGATCTGAAGGAGCGTGGAGAAGAAGACATGACGTTCGTCTAGTGAATTCTTTTAAAATTTTATTCGATTGCAACAGATAAAATGACGATGAAAAGTTTCAGTTCTTATAGCAGAAAAATGGCGACGCAAAGAAGACGAGATCAAAATTAAAAAAAAGGTATAACAGTTAGAACATGAGAGAGAAGAATAAGTAAAAAAAAATGGTATATAAGTAAAACAAAAAAAAAAGTATGTTTAATATTTTAAATTGAGTATATTTAATAATAGGAGTATTTTTGGAGGAATTTGGGGTACGAATAGTCCCACCAAAAAATTAATTAGACAAAAAAAAAAAACGCTCGATATTGGTTCTGATTTATCTATTTAAGATGTCTCTCGGTGCGATTGGGGAAATGGAAACCGTCCTACAGAGAATCATCGCCGGCGATAAACCCTGCGCCGTGAGCTTTGCGAATGCATGCCCTAGGCTGTACTCCTCGGCTAACTAGCCTACTGAACCACCGCTCTAAGTTGAGTTTGAATCTGCGGACGTTCTCGTCCTCTTCATCGTCGGGCTATTCCAACCAGTCACGCGGTCGACTTCCTCGCTTCTTCTCTGAAACCTTACCCTCTTCAAAGGCAAATCCACCCTTCTCTGTACTTATGCAATGTATGTAATTGTGTCTAGGTATATGTACACCCACACACACTGATACACAGTTCAGTGGTGAGTAAGCATTATTTTGAGCTCTTGAGTTTAATTATTTTTACAGGGTGGTAATGTACGTGTGAAAGGCGATGAATTCTGGCACATGACCAAGGTCCTAAGGCTGGGAATGGACGACAGGTATAACTTTGATTAGGCACTTTTGGGTTTGTTGGCCTAATGTTCTCAAACTACAGCACAGGTGCAATTTGCTAGTTCGTGATTGATTTCGTGCAGTAAATAGGATTTTGAGAATTTATTGTCTTCATAGGTCACTGTTTCTTTTGCAAGGGTAGAGCTATTCAATGGGAAGGGGGGACTGGTTGAAGGGCGAATAGGGAAGATTGATAGTGCAGGAGTTGATTTTGAAGCACTGGAGAACCCGGAAATAGTTCCTCCACAATCCACACAGTGGCATGTTTTTGCTGCTTTTAGTGAGTTTCTAAATGATCAGCACTGCCCATGTTCTATATTTTATTTTTCCTGTTTCTTGGGTGTTTACTACTCCTTCTCATTGTTTGATGTAAGGCACTCTAAAGGGAGGTCGGGCTGACTGGCTAGTGGAAAAATGCACTGTATGAGCTCCTTATGATGTTAAAATCTTTTTAGATTGTGTCATAGTGGTATTAGTCATTTTCTGTATCTCTTCGATGCATCATAGGAGCTTGGAGCATCCAGTGTGACACCTTTATTGACTGAGCGTTCTCGATCAATATCAGAAAATCGGGCTGACAGACTGCAACGAGTTATTCTGGCTGCAGCAAAACAATGTAAAATATTGCATTGCTGTTTTTTCAAATTCAATCTTTCGAAATCATTATCATGATAATGTGATTTGTTTCTTATTGTTCATCACTTTCTACTTAATATTTAGGTCAACGATTACATGAAATGATGTTCAAACCACCTATCCAAGTGGATGAACTCCTCTCTGTCGTATGTATCTTGCCTAACATCATTATTTGATGACCACTTGATAATATTATGGTTTTCTAGTGGGAAAAGAAAACCAACGATAATTAAGCCTTAATGTTGGTTTTTCTATTATATATTATGCTTTTCTCTTTATCTTCTGTTTAGGTAGGTCAATCAAGATTAAGTTTTGTGGCTGCGGCTGAGGCTACTCCTGTTTTTAATGCATTGAGTTCTCTAAAAATGGAACCTACTGGAGTCATTATAATAGGACCAGAAGGAGGTAATCATTCTGCTCTATCAACTGTCGACCCCTAGTGTCCCTTTAAGTAAGTTTTATAGTTGAAAATCTATATTGTGCCACTGCCACTAATGCACTCTGAAGCTATCTGGATGACTTGCACACAGCACACATTCTAATTTTCTGTCTTGTCCGTGTGAAAGTTTTAATTTTAATTGGCACCCTTGCAAGGTAGGTTTTAATAAAAAAGAGTACTGAAGATATGAAGATTTTGAAGTAAGAATCTCACAGGAAACTCCTGTGTTTGAAAAGCTTGAAAGTTTCACGATACAGCTTCAACATACTAACTTATTGTCATAAAACGGGAACACGTGCAATGCCCTAAAGACATAGAAGTTACTAATTTCCAAAATGATGTATAAATCAAAAGATCTTGATGAGTAGAAAAGGAGGGGTGATTGTAGAAAGACAAATGACCAATATAGCTGAATCTTGTTATCCTGGTTCCACAAGTTCTATGTGTGCTTCATGTACGTGCATGCAGATACAAAAACACACAGAAAAAGAAAGTATTAAAAAAAATGTATCTCTTTTATTTGGATACTTGAAGCATGTGATGTAAGTGATGAACCATTTACTAGAGAATTCAGCTTCACAGTCCACATACCATCGATCTTTCAGCAGGTGAAGGAGAGTAATTTATTATTGTTTTTAATGTGGTATCCTTGGACTATTAAACTTCAAGTTCACCTTTTAAACTGCTCTTGTGACAAGCGACTGATAAAAAGCCCTGATATTCTTAGACTTCACCAAGAAGGAGACGGACTCCATTATGGAGGCTGGGGCAATTGCTGTTGGTCTTGGACCACATCGCCTTCGTGTTGAAACTGCAACCGTGGCTCTTCTTTCAACACTGATGTTGTGGTCTGATTCCCAGGAAACAGTCAACAGTTAACATGATTGTACTTCAGGCAAGTCTTATGTTCTTCAGATCTATTTCGTATATTTCTTACATAATGTTACACTGCATGTTTGGAACTGTACATCTTCTTTATTTATTCATGTTTTCTCGAGTAAACTCTTATTTTAGTTTTGATGTTTTGCAGCCTTGCACACACTCTCTGTGCCATAAGGTTGTTGTTTGCCATAACAATCATAAATCATTACTTTGTAATATTCCCATTTCCCCTTAAGAAAGTTAAATTATGTATTATTTTTGTCACCCCACCAGTTGAACGGATTCTGCTCCAGTTGTGATCCAACACTCAGATAGTTTGGCATCTATTCTCTTCTTGTGTTTGTCATATGTCATGTATTAAGATTCATATTAACAGAAAAAATGTCGATCAGATTATTGGATACTAATGATGTGATCATTTACCTTGACTTGAATATTGGAAGAATGAGAGATTAAATTAATCAAGTTTTGCCTCTTTTAGAATGACAAGAAGGTATACTGCATTGTGTGTTTGCTTGATTTAACGTGGTTCTCGCATGCTGCTTTAACCAAGTTAAATTTCAAGATGTGGAGGTCCAGCAGTTGGTTTTTTAATTAGCTAATTGACTTTTTTTTTTAGGAAAATCACTGGGGTTTTGCGTAGATTTCCCTGGCTAGTTTAGGTTTTGGTGACTATACCCCGTATGGGAGAGTCTGTACGCCATCCTTTTCAATCTGTTAATAATTGTAGTTTCTTTCTCGTGTTCTGGATGTACTCATTAAATTACTGATCTTCTGTTTGTGACAACTTTGTTCTTGGTTAAAACACTTTTCTCTAGATTACTATATAAGTGACAATGGATTCACTGTTTCCTCCCAAACTATTTATCTATTTTTAATTATATATTATTTACTACTGGGCAATGGTTTAACATGTCCTTTCTACTGATGTACTTAGACAATAAAGTTTTGTTATTCTAAAAGCTCAATATTTGTTGCCTTCTATTGTGGTCTCGGTTTACATACCTATATTTAGAAAATAGTTGTTCACTCATTGGCTTTTCAGTTGGAATTGATAATGTTTACATAATTGTTTAGTTTGCAATGTGGAATTCTCTATAGCAATTATCGAGGAAGGGAAAGTGCATACTTCTTAAACTTGGGAGCTTACTTGTATAACTGCAGTCTCCTTGACTAATTAAAAGAGGTAGGGTTTTTTGATGACTCGATATCTGGTCAAAGGACCGACCAATTTGGAGAACCAATTCCACTGTTCACTTGGAAGCCAACTAGGGATGAGTGATTTTGCTATTACTTGGGTTTAGCTTAATTGAATTTGATGAATGAGTAATTCTCCTGTTATGTGCACATGTTCTGCTCTGAATGTTTGACTTACATTTAATTTTATTGTTCTAGTGGCCCTTGGCGCACTTCAACGGTAAACACCTCCCTTGAATAGATGTTGCCTGGGCATATTTGTGTGTTGTTTTTACTCTTAGAACATTTTTCTTGCATTATCTTTCTAAGCTGATGATGTGTGAAAGTGCCTTTGGTCGTCACACCAGATAAATTCAGTTAGACGTTGCAGGTATTTTCTATCTACGTATTTGCACATTATTATTGATGTGAGTGCGTGTGCGTGTGCGTGTTTCTCGTCTTTTTTTTTTTCACGTTAGTTGAATTGTATATTTGTATGTTCATAGTGGTTGACTTTTGATTTCCAAAGATTTGCTGCATTTCAGTATTCAACATTTATATTAAATGCCCGTCACTTGTCTATATTAGTATTTATCAGAAGAAGCGTGACCAAGGAATATGTTCTGAAATTTCAAAGTATAGACTTTGGGACATCAGTACAAGCACCGTATTTTTTTCTGATGGAGACACGCATTACATTAGGATAAGGATACAACTTTGACCCTTGGATCACATACGCACTCTCGTATATACGATTTTCTCGCTATTCTCAGCCAGTTTTCTACTCTGCTAAATCAAATGTGAAACAAATATGAATGTGTCTAATTTTAAGCATTACACTGAAATTTGTGTGTGTGTGTGTTTTTTTTTCTTTTTTGAGGTAGAGATAGACACGTAGAAAAATAAATGAGTGAGATCCACGTTGGATTTATATTTTTCCAAAATTTATTAAGAATTTACTTAAAGAAATGAAATACTCCCTCTGTCCCATAATTGTTTTCACACTTTCTTTTTTCGTCCGTCCCACAATTGTTTTTACACTCTATAAATAGAAACTATTACTTTAATTTTATCCTCACAATTCAACTAATCTCATTATTTTAATAATATAATTTTATATAATACTCTATTTTTTTTAAAAAATGTGTTATCCCAAATGTGAAAATACCTCTGGGACGGAGGGAGTACTATATTAGTTGTTTTTACTTTTTAGTGGTATTACTGCTACTGCTTTGGGTTTTATTTGGAGTTCAGAAATTACCAACTGCTGTTGAATATCACGGGGCATGTCAATTTTGACTTAAGTTTTAAACAGACTTAATTTCTACAAACAACTTT
This sequence comes from Prunella vulgaris, assembly GCA_026898435.1. NCBI lineage: Eukaryota > Viridiplantae > Streptophyta > Magnoliopsida > Lamiales > Lamiaceae > Prunella > Prunella vulgaris. The sequence goes on along the minus strand of JAPKLY010000006.1, from coordinate 3,431,778 downwards.
AAACTTTCGCCGTCTGCCATTCTCTGTCAAGAAGAAATAAAGTAAAAGCAAGAGCATTGACTAATTTCATTTTAATTAACATAGATTATTTTAATTTCATTTTTAAATTATAGAATTTCGAATCGAGAAGTTTTATGTGTTATCTTTAAAAATCTTGTAGCAGTATAGTGACTTGTGATTGATTAATAGTGGAATAATATGGTAATTTAAAAATATTTATAGAAAATAAATAGTGAGCTGGAAAAACTAAGGTGGCACGGAGGGAGTGAGTAATACGAATAAATGAGTACATTTTCATATAACTAACAAAAGACAAGTTTATTTGGTAAATTCAGTTTTGTCAACTGTCATTATTATGTGTATATACTATTAATACAATAATAATACATAAAAATAGTACTCCATTCGTTTCGGGATTTTTTCATATGTTAACTTGCACTGTTGTACACATATTAATAAAAAGTGAAGTATGTGAATGTGAAGTTAAATAATAAAATATAAAAAATATATTTTATTAACTTTTGTAAGTGTGTGTTATTTTCTTTTCTGAAAGGTGAAAAAAAAGTTGAGATATCCATATAAAAAAATATAAAAATTATTTTGGGACATAAAGAATAGTAATTATAATTTTTATATAATAAAGATATGGATTCACGTAAGCTCTTTCTCTGTGCAATGATATCAAAACAATCAAAGGTACATATCATTGATTTGTTTCGTACTTTCGAGCAATATTTTTTCACACACTAGTGTATTTTATATATGGCCGGGAGTTGCTATGTATGTAAATTCCAGAACACGTTAGGATTTAGGATTATCGTTGAGTGTGAATTCTTTTAATGTTGCATATTTTCGTGGTTGTTATGACTTTTGTTCAATTTTAAATTGTTTAAATGTTTTTAAAAGGGCTTTATTAAATTTTGTTTCCCACGTTACATTCTGCTTGACCAGGAGAAGCATGCCATTCACGAGACGATATCTAAGATTTTATCAATAAAAAGAGGTTTAGAAAGTATTTGGTATAATTGTAAGGGATAGAAAGAGTATAAAAATGAAAAGGATACGAAATGAAAGTCATAGTTCTCAAATTGCTGAATTATGGTAGATTTATTAATTTTTGATAATTAAAGTCATGGTAGAGTAATTTCAAACATAAACTATGACTTTGATTACCATTTCTCACCTTCCAAAGATACCAACCAAACATCCCCTTGATTCGAAATTCATTCATTCGATGTAATACTATTTATTAATGCGTCAGCCCCTTTTTATCTGTCATAGTCTATTTATCCAAACAAAATAATTTTCTCATTTATTATTAACTAAGTAATTCTCATGTGTACTTGACGTGCAGTGTATTCACACAACATTTAAAAATATTTACAATGAAAAGTATGAGTTCGTTATATTGAATTAAACTGAAAAGTTTATATTGAAAAATAATAAAAGTATAAAATTTTCAGTATAATTACATTACACTTTTTAATATAATCATTTCATTTTTTTATATTATAAACAAACTCAACTATTGAATAAATGTATCATATGCCGGGTGCATATAATAATTGCACTTATTGGATATCGAAAGACACGTCACATTATATCTTTATTTATAATTCCTATTTATTATAACTTGATAAATAGTTCACTACTTATTAGGACCTTTCTTCTCCTATCCATTTATCGAAATTAATTTTCCCATTTATTATGAGCGTTTATGGAAAAACATTAAAACTTTACATTGTTATTAGTAGAGTGAAATAAAAAAAGGAAACAATATTAAATTAATAATCAATATGTATAATAATGATACATAAATTATTTCAATTATGACATAGGATTTAAACATAAACAGAATTTATAAACCAAAACCTTGTCCATATATGATCACCTTCATTTGTTCATTTACATTAGTATTAATTTTATGATGTTAATTGGGGGACATTTTTTTTCTATTTAAAAATTGGAGGATAATTAAAATTATAATAGGAGAAATTCCACAGAAATAAAATAAACTAAAATAGGAGCATTTCAACAAAAATAAAATAAATAAAATAAGGAGAATTTCAACAAAAATAAAAAAAATTAAAATAGGAGCAAAATTTCTTTATGAATGTGAACTTGAAAAACTGGCACGCCATAACATAGCATAGCAGTGCCATAAATACCGCACGCTGAAGTCGTGGTGGCAGGCGGAGTCCTCTCATTACTCTTCTTTTCCTCTGCACAAATTTAAGACCTCTGTCATCACTCTTCCCCAAATTGAAATCCCAACAACTTCAAAATCCGAGAGAACAACAATTTCTGTTCTGCTCTGGTTAAAATGGCGATTCAATTGGAGAATTTGATGGAATCGATTAAATCAAAGGTCCGATCGTTGAAGAAATCGAAGAAGCCGTACGTTAAGATGGACAAGAGCGCGAGCGTTAGGTTTGAGATGCGCAGTCGCAAGGCCAAAAAGCTCATCGACAAGACTCTCAAGGCCGCCGATCACCCGGGCAAGAAAACTCTCCATTGATTTCTCACATGTTTTTTCCTTTTTCTAAAAAATTTACCTCAGTTTCTTTCTTCTTTTTTTGGTTTTCTGTTTTGGCATGTTTATGTATAGGAACTTCGGATTACATAACAAACTGCTTGATTTAATGCTTCTCCAATTCTACATTTGTCACTGTTTGTGTTGTGAAGTCTATATCCATAGGAGGAAGATGAATAATCCTGCTCGCCTTAGACGTAGCAGCTAATTAGGCCTTCTGAAATCGATTCCAGATTGATAGAATAGTTAAAAGTGTTGGAGAAGTAAGATCTTTTGAATATGGAGATGTTTTTCGATCGATTGCTTACTCTATTTCTGGAATTAAACTGCTCTAGTTTTAAACATTGCAGTTACATCACAACGTTTGCCAATTGAATACTGGTAGATCATGGTGAAATTGTTTAGGGGAAGTGATTATGGCATGATCGGTTTTCTCAACATATTTGTGCTTGTTTGAATCTCTCATAGGAAATCAATTTTGCTTTTCCTTCTCCTCACTTCACTGTATCAATGAAAATGACCAATTCACATTGTTGGTTGGTCTTGAGGCATAACTCTCAAGTATTAAATGCAGCTGCAACCTACTTTATGTTGGTTACTATTGGAGATTGGAATCCAGGTTTATGCAGATGATGTTGATCTTTTTTGAAGTTCAAATTAAATTGATTAAAAAAAATTGAGGGAGAGGTCGGAGGGGATATGCTTTTTTTTTTTTCCAATTATGTGAAATCATGAACACATTTTAACAAGATAAAAAATAAATTTATAAATATAAATTTTATATTACAAAGTAATTCATATTATAAAAATAATTTATATAATACTTTGCATTGAGGATTGGGAAAATTAGTATAGTAAAGTCTAGTGAATTCATTTCATCGAGGAACTCAGAATTATGTGGGAGTTTTTATTATACAATACTATATAAAATTAACATTTTTGAATAAAAATATGAATAAAATGTAAATAAGTTTTGAAACGAAATATGCTCAATAAAATTGTATTGTTTTGTTAATGATGTGAATGACTATCATAAGTCATAAGTTATAGCCGTTGATTTTTTCGGTTTCTCCTATTTGTCTTAGGCATTGATTTTCTTTGATTTCATTTATTTCAGGAATATAGTATTTAGATTTGACTGACTTATCTTTTACCAAAAGAAGCATTAAATTGTTGACTTCTTGTATAAATAAAAAGTATTCCTCCGTTCCAGAAGAAATTGCGTGTCTTTTGGACACACGATTTAAAAAAAATATATAATAAATATATTTTCATGAATATTATATGTGTATTGTGATAGTAGAGTTTTAATAAATGATTTTCACTTTTAGGTATGCAAAATTTTTGTGGGACAGACCAAAATAGAAAATATGCAATATCTTTTGGGACGGAGAGCGTAATTGATTAATTCTCGAATGCGTATATATTAAAAAAAAAAATTTAGATTCCTACTATGGTCATAGTAAATATTAACCTTTTTATTAAATATTACACTTATCCAAATATTTTAATAATAAGGGCAACTTAGGATATAATTAATGTACATGTATAAAAAATCTGAACGACAAATTATAATGAATAGGGGGATTTTTTAAGAGAAGATTATGAAAATAGTACCATTTATGTATTTAAATTAGACTTAATATTGTATTCATAATTCAAGATAATTTTATTATCATTTAAAAATTATTTTTATTTGTATTGAAAAATTATCTATATTAAGTTAATTTTAATATAAATAACACTAATATTTCAATAATTAATACTCCCTCCGTCCATGATAATTCAATCATTTTTGTTGTGCACCGTTATTAAGAAAAAATAGATGTGATGTGTAAAAATGAGGATATTAGTATTAAAAAAATATTTGTTTATTAAAAAAACATTTGATGTGATGTGTAAAAGTTAGTGTATGTGTATTTAAAATTAAATTAATGATTGTAATATTTTTATTTTAGGTAAGTGGACTATTTATTGTGGAATGCCGTTAAGGCAACGTGGACCATTTATCGTGGACGAAGGGAGTAGTATAAATAACTTTTGAAAATTACATTTATAATATACATCCTCTCTTAAGTTGTGGAAAAAAGAAATAACATCTCACTTGAATAAGGAAATGAGACTTATATTTTATTAACTTTTGTGAGTGTAAAAAATTTTCTTTTTAGGTGTGTAAAAATAGAGTTGGAACGTCTCAATAAGGTAAGTGTGAAAATAGTTTTGAGACGGAGAGAGTATATATTTAAAAATTCGTTCTCAGATATGTTACTATATAAATACATGTATGTTACTAAAAATATAAATTCTATGTTAATAATCCTTAAAAATTTTATTTTTGTACTTTTCAAGTAACTATAAGGAGACTGTGTATTTTTGCAAGAATAAATATGTGTTATTTAATTTATTTTTTATTTTTTTGTTGATTTCTATTTTTCTAAGGACCAAAAAAATATTTATACATACATTAACACACATTAATCTTATAGTAATATATACTTGTTCAAATTGTAAATTTGTAACTATAGTTGTCAAATGGGTCGGGCCGATACCGATCCACCGGGCCATGGTATGTTTTGAGCCGGACCAATTTCTCTTCGTGCCACATATTTTCAAGCTCGTCCTGGCCCAAAACGGGCTACCGGGCCAAACCGGCCTGACTTTTTTTAACTTAAAAAATATTTTTATTATCACTATTACACATTGTTTTTAGAACCGATTGAACCGGGAACCAGTTCGGTTATTCCCCAAAATCATTTTTTTGGTTCAACCGGAATAAACAGGTCAAAACTAGTAAAAACCAGCCAAAATCGGAAAAAATGGTTGAACCGGCCTATTTTTATATTTTAATTTTTTAATTTATTTTTCTAATTTTTTTTATTGAATTAAATCTTGAGACATTTCTCAACCCTAAAATTAATTTATTCTACAATTTATATATGTTAAATTCTCATAGTAATAATTTAAGATGAGATTTTAATATGCATGAGTTATAAATATATCATTATCTACAATATGATATTATAACTTGACTTATTTTGAGTATTTTGATTTTAATTGTCTATGATTCTATTGTGCTTATTTCAATATGTAATTTATAATTTAATAAAAATTTACATTAGAATATGAACTTATTCTTATTTTAATGTAACATATATAATATTAAAAAAATAGTCCGAAATGATTTTAACGGTTGGACCTGTAACCGGTGCTCTGTCCGGTTTGATCATCAGTTCGGTTATGAAAACACCGCTATTACATTTGATTTCTAAATTTATCTTATTAATTGGTAACTTTGTAATTTGTATACAAATACTACTCGAATAGTCATTAAAATTTATTTAATTTTTCAAAAATAATTTAATAATTAAAATAAAACTCAAATTTTTATATAATATTTAAACAGCTATAATCCAACAAACCTTAATAAACTTAAATTCACAAAAATAAATTCAAACAACGATTTTCTATCAATCCTTTATAAATTCAAACTCATAAAAAAATTAAACAACTAATTCAACATCCCTCGAATAAGCTTGAATTATAATGCATACTAACAAACATATGAACTTCTAATTAAATAAAGTAACAATATTAAAATTCTGAATAAAGTATTGTCAATCTTATCTAATTCATTTTTTAATAATACAAATTAATTAATTAATTGAGATAATATTTTTAATTAAAAATATATTTTGAAAATTTTTCAATAAAAATGCACGTATTTCCTTAATCATATTTATACAATTAAAATACTTATCAAAAATATTTAAAAAAATATAAATTTAAAGAAAAAATTCAAAATAAAGAAGTATAACTAATAAGTATATAGAAAAGATTAATAAGAAAAGTAACATATAAAAAATATTTAAAAAATATACTGGGCCGGGACGACGAGGGCGGGCCAACTAGGCCTGATTCTTTTCGGGCCTATAATTTTGAGGTCCGTCTTATCCTTAAAATTGGACCATTTTTACAACTCTAATTGTAACGCACATTTGTTCTAATAGTAATACACATTTGCTCCCATAGTTTGTATTACTATATGGACAAATGTGTGTTACTCTAAGGAAAAAATATGTGTAACTATGAGAATAAATATGTGGTTTTTAATTTTCATCATTTTAAATTTAAAAATTGATTCATGTAGTAACACACTTTTACTATTTTATATATGTTACTATATGAAAAATATTAATTCTATAATAATAAATAATATTTGGGAAAAATCAATATTTGTTTTTATAGTAACACTCATTTTGCTCTTATACTATGTGAAAAATTATTCATTTCTATAAAAACAAATGAATATATGTAAAATAAGATAGTAACACATATTTGCTCTAATAGTAATATACATTTGCTCTAATAGTAATGCATATTTGCTCTCCAGTTAATATTACTATATGAGCAAATATGTGTTATTGTAGGATAAATGTATTTTTGTTAAGAACAAGTATGTATTTTTTTAATTTAATCACCATCCCTTAAAAACTAGGTATATGGATTCATGTGGTAACACAATTTTTACTATTTTATGTGTTTTTATAAGAAAAAAATTTATTTCTACATAAATAAATAGATATTAAAAAAATATTTTCTTTATAATAACACACATTTTGCTCTTACATTGTATGAAATAATATTTATTCCTAAAAATATAAATGAATATATGAAAAAAATATTGTGAAAGTAACACATATATTGTAATTTAAATTGAGAGTGAAAACCAATAATTTGCAGCTTATGCGAATTTCGAAAAAAAAAATTCAGATCCGATCCGAACCGATTAGACTAGAAACTTTTTCAAAAAATAGATAGTTGATTAGTGTAAAATTTGTTTGAAATTATATGCTTTAAATGCCTATTTTGATATGATTTCTTGTATTTTTTTAATACTAAATTGAATAATTGTGCTTAATTGTGAAAATATTGTTTTATTACACTTTTATTGAAAATTTGAGTTGAATTCATTGTTGATGGGCGAGCTACTCGAGGCAAATCAGAGAATCAAGACCACCTAGGAGGTCGCCAGAGAGCTCGCCAGAGTGCCAAGCGTGCCTCCGGACACCAGATCGTAGGAACTCGCCTAGGTATTCACCTCGGAGCTCGCCCAGGAGCTCATCTCTGAGCTTGCCCGAGTGCCCATCTCCGAGTTCCCCTATGAGTTCGCTTGATAGTCTATAGGACCCCGATGGTGCGCTCTTTTTCCCTCCGTCCGGTTTATCCACAAGGGTGGTTTACGGCGAGGTTTTTAATGAGGCCCATCTAGTCTAAGGCGTAGTAATAGGACGAGGCACAACATATGGAGCGGTGCAAGGGACCAGGACGAGGGTTACGGACCCTCGTCAACACCGGAAGCCATATAGGCTCATAAGGTGCCGTCTCACACTAGCACATCTATAAATAAGACCTCTCTTGTAACTATTGAGAAGATTCCACATTTCATGCAATTAATACAATCTCTACTGCAACATCTCTCTCTCTCAAAACTATCCCCCTCCCCAAGAACATAAAATCATAAGATTATTGTTTGGTAGAATTAATCTATCGTAAAACTACATAAACAAACACCGATTAACAAATTCTATCAACAATTTGGCGCTAGAAGGAGGGTGTCAGAGCCTGAAAATTAAAAAAAATTTCAAGAACAAAAGTTAGGGTTAGTTCGAAGATTTGAAGATTTGAAGGTGTTCTTGATAAAACTCAAGAACACTTGAAGATTCACATACATCTTCATCCCTTGAATGAAGAACCCGAATTTTCGGACAAAAACCCAAATTTTCGGATTATACGAAATCTGCCCGGGACAAGTTTTCAAACGCGCGCGTGTACACGAATAAACTGGATTTCGGATAATTCGTCATACACGAGGCTAGACGGAAACTTACGTAGCTCCACCCAAGCTGGACGACCTCCACCACGGCGACCTCCTTCCACTCCGGTGACCTTCAGCAAGCTACCCCCTCCGAAACCCAAAAATGACTAACACTCGAGCCGCCAAGGGACAGGCCTCCGCAGCTGCGGGAAGGTCCAAAGGAGGTGACCAAAACCAGGCCGAGGTGGAGACATCACAACCACCTCCCCAGAAGAGCACTGCAGCTCCGCGACCTCAGCGAGTTGCGGTGACCCAGGAAGACTTGGCCCCCGCCCTGAGGGACTTGGCCAGCAACCTTGATGAGCTCCAACGCACCATCGCGACCTTACGGAGGTTGCAACAGAGACAACATGACGAGCTCGCCCTGGTACCCAGGCGAACTCCAGCTGCCGAAGCCCGGGAGCAGACCAGGCCCACCTAGAGCACCCAGACCAGGGGGGATTACAGCGCCCTCCCCACCGAGCAGGAGGTGAGCTCGGCACAAGCTCGCCAGCATAGGGAGAGGACCGGCAAGGCCAAAATGGTGGAGGAGAATCCCGCTCCTTACACCGCAGGGGAGTCGACCTACACCGGGGCATCTGGCACCCACCAATCACAGAGGAGAGAAGTCCTCCAAGGCCGCCTGGGCCCGAGATACGGGGAAGATGAACGTACGGCAGCCCCAGTTGCGTCTCACGGGGACTCCGACCAGCAACCGCGCAGGCCCTCCCACGAAAGGTTGAGGAGGCCTGCCACTGACCGACTAGGCCCCCATGGCGGACGTCAATTCCAGCTCGCTACTGAGAAGTCACCCCAGAGTGAGGCACCTCGGGGACGTGCGTCAGCGAGACGCACGACCTTTGAGCAACCTCCACCTGAGGTGACCCGTGATGACGAGCTGACCTTACTAAAAAAGGTTGTCGAAGTGCTACAAGCTCAAGTAGCAGCCAAGTCTGGTGGACCTGACGCCACGACTCACCCCACATCTCCATTGGCACCTGCCATCCTCCGCGCACCGGTCCAGAAGAAAATTCAGTTCCCGGTGATGTCCGCGTACGAGGGTGAATCTGACCCTAAAGTCCACCTGGCCAAGTACGCGGACTTCATGATTTCGGTTGGCGCCACCGACTCCACCCAGTGCCGGAACTTCCCGCTGACCCTAGGGGATCGAGGTCACCGCTAGTTCTCTTCACTTGCCCCGAGGTCAATCTGCTCATTTGGCCAACTTTCGCGGGAGTTTTTGGCCCACTTTTTGGGGTTCGGATCTTACCTTACCCAGAAGCACCGACTCACCAACATCCATCAAGGCGAGGGCGAGACCGACCAGCAGTACTTGGAAAGGTTTGGCAAAATCCTGCTGGAAGACGAGCAGGTGAGCGAGGATACCAAGGTCATCGCAGCGATGGCCGGACTCAAGAGGGGCACCGACCTCTGGAAGGAGATGCACCTCGCATGTCCCAACACTTATACCAAATTCCGTCATAAGGCGGGGGTGTTTACGGCCATGCAGGAAGCACTACTCAAAGAAGTTGGTGCCCACGAAGAAAGGAAACCCTACGGGAAGAAGTCCGGGGGCACCTACAAAGCTCCCCGGAACTTAAAGGCCTTTGGCAAGGGAGACGAGCTCAAAAAAAATCTCAATCAGGTCCTCACCGTCTCTGTTGACCACGTCTTCACTGCAGTCAAGGGCAAGGCCATGCTGGAAGAGCCAAGGCGGATCCGCCAGGACCGCACGAATCTCAACCCTAACAAATTCTGCGCCTACCATCAGGCCATCGGCCACTTCACCAGCGAATGCCGAGACCTCCTCAAACAACTCTGGAAATTTTACGAGGAAGAGAAGCTGGCCGAGTTCGTGAAGAAGGCCCCAGCCAAGAGGCCAAGGTTTGAGAGGAGGGCTACCTCCGATGATGAGGAGGAGGAAGCGGACCAACCTGGTCCCCATAACAGACGGAGGGCACCTCCCCAGCCTCAGCAAAACATGGTGTTGGGAAATCCCTTATGTTTTGATGCCATTAAAACCATCTGATCT
>JAPKLY010000006.1:3360721-3421349 GCA_026898435.1 Prunella vulgaris | reverse complement strand
GTTGTTTTCAAAACAAGAAGACTCAAAGTCTTCTTTAGGGACCAACACATGGAGCCCACCCGGGAACTCTTGGTTCTCGAGGAGGAGATCGGAGCTGCTGGAGGTCTCCAGGACGGGGGATCCTCCATATCCAGGAGAAAGATGAAGGCCAAAATCCGGGCCATAAACCAAGTCCAGGAGGGCAGCTCCGGCTCCAGGCCCGTCTCACAACTTACTGATGAGCTGACATTTTCCTCGGCGGACCTGGAGGGGGTACTGATGCCCCACAATGACTCGTTGGTGATAACCGCCAACATCATGAACGTCCGAGTTCACAGGCTACTTGTGGACACTGGCACATTCACCAACATTCTCTTCAAATCCACCTTGGATGCCTTAGGTGATTTTAAGTCTTATCTGGAACCTAGCAATGCTAGGATAGTGGGGTTCGGAGAAGCTGTAACCGTCCCCCTAGGTAGTGTTAGGTTGAGCGTCTAGCTTGTATCGGCTGAGGATCCCGAAAGGAGACTGACTAGGCTCATAGATTTCCTTGTTGTCGACCAGCAGTCCTCCTACAGCGGGTTCCTTGGCCGCCCGTTTATTAATGAATTCAAAGTGGCGTGTTCGACCTACTACTACTGTTTAAAATTCCCAACTCCAAAAGGTGCCGGGACTATAAAAGGTGACCAGAAAAAGACCCGAGAATGCTTACTCCAAATCAAAGACGGCCGGGTTAAAAAGTCTGTTACGCAGGTCCACATCCTCGAAGAGGACGTACAGATTCCTACAGACGAGCCAAACATCCTAGATGTCATCTCAATCGAAACTGAGATGATGGAGGAAAGCGATTTATCAGAAATCAACCAATGCACTGGACCTGTGCAAGACACACAACCGACACCAATGGAAGATTCGGAAGGAACCCAAGTGTTGAGACCTGCGCAGGAGTCAGTACTTGCGCAGGAACAACAACCTGCTCCCATGGAGGTGGTCGAGAAAGCCCAAGATGGGGGACCTGCGGGAGGTCAAGAACCAACACCGATGGACGTTGACCCAACTCCCCAAGTCACCCCGCCACCCCAAGTTGACAAAACTCCGGGGGTTCTAACAGCTGATGAACCTGCCCAAGCTAAAGGTCAACCCGTTGACCTCGAACCGCGCATAGGTCTCGAACCTGCGCAGAGGTCACAAGAAGAATGGGACGAGTTCGTCAGCGACCCGAGGTGGAAAAGTCAAAAGAGAAAAGCCACCCCCATGGAGGAGTTGAAGGCACTCTTGGTGGACCCGGAAAGGGACTTGGAACTTTTCATCGGCTCTGAGTTACCTGAACAGTACCGGTCGAGGATGGAGCTGTTCTTAATGACCAACTTGGACGTGTTTGCCTGGTCCCACGAGGATATGACGGGGTTCCCATTGGAACATGCCTGCCACAGACTTAACATAGACCCGACGAGGAGACCTTTACGCCAAAAGCGAAGAAAATATGGACCAGACAAATACGCAGCTCTAACTGTTGAAGTGGGGAAGTTATTAGACAACAATCTCATCAAGGAAGCTTTGTGTCCGCAGTGGGTTGCAAACCCCGTCCTGGTGAAGAAACACAATGGGACGTGGAGACTCTGCATTGACTTCACGGACCTAAACAAAGCATGCCCGAAGGACAACTTTCCACTGCCTCACATCGACCAGCTGGTGGATAGCACCGCAGGCCATGAGATGATGACATTCATGGATGCTTTTGCGGGTTATCACCAGATAGCTCTACACCCAGATGACCAGGAACATACGACATTCTACACCAACAAGAACATGTATTGCTGGGAAAGGATGCCGTTCGGACTCATCAACGCCGGAGCCACCTACCAAAGATTGGTGAACAAAATGTTTGACCAACACATTGGCGAGTCCATGGAGGTGTATGTAGATGACATAGTTGTCAAGAGTCTGAGAAAGGAGGACCACCTGGACCACCTAAAACAGACCTTCGACATACTGCGCCACTACAACATGAAGTTAAACCCCAAAAAGACTAGCTTCGGCGTGCACTCCGGAAAGTTCCTGGGGCATCTAGTTAGCCAACGTGGAATTGAGGTCAACCCGACGCAAGTTCAATGCATAATTGAGATGGGTATACCCAATTCCGTCCAAAAATTCAAAGGCTGACTGGGTTCATGGCAGCCCTGAACAGATTCATCTCCAGGTCCGGCGATCGAAATCGTCCATTCTTCGAGGCGATTAAGCCAAACACACGGAGGTACAAAGAGGCGGCCAAAGCCAACAAGATCCATCTCAAAAACCACTTCGTGTGGACAAGTGAATGCCAACGGGCCTTCGAAGACATCAAGACATACCTGGCAGATACGCAGGTCCTGTCAAAGTCGATACCTGGGGAGAAGCTGTATCTATACCTAGCCGCGTCGGAGGTGGCCATCAGCTCTGCCCTGGTCCGAGAAGAGGTGAAAACACACCTACCAGTGTACTACGTGAGTCAAGTCTTACATGAAGCTGAGTTACGGTACACCCCAATAGAGAAGCTGGCTTATGCACTGGTGATGAGTGTTAGAAAATTGAGGCCCTACTTCTTTGACCACCCGGTAGAGGTGCTAACAATGTTCCCACTTCGTCAAATACTACAGCCCCGAGACACCGCTGGATGCCTGCTGAAATGGTCACTAGAGATCAGCCAATACGGTATAACCTACGCACCCCGAACAGCGATCAAGGGACAAGTGCTTGCCAATTTTATCGTCGAGCTAACTTTCCCACAAGATCTAACGAGGGGGCGTATAGCTCCGTGGTACCTCTACGTGGATGGATCATCAACCAGCGTAGCAGCAGGCGCCGACATGGTCCTGATTAGCCCAGACAGACAAGTCTTCACCTCCGCAATCCGGTTTGACTTTTGAGCAACGAACAACGAGGCGGAGTATGAAGCGTTGATAGCAGGACTTAGGCTATCATTAGCTGTGGGGGCAACCAATCTTTAAGTTTTCGGAGATTCCCAGCTAATAATATCCCAAGTCCGGGGGGAATATGAGGCAAAAGACCAGCAGATGATGACCTACCAAAAGATAGCCGCGCACTTGATCTCGATGTTCACACAGGTCTACATCAACCAGATACCACGGCTAGAAAATACACAAACAGATGCTCTAGCCCGGCTAGCTACCAGCAACGGCGAGGCCGAATTCACGGAGGTTGTAATCACCACACTAAAAAACCCCTCGACGTCCGATTATAAGATAAATCAAACCTCGAGCGGGGGGCAGGAGCATGGTGAAGATTGGTGCACTCCAATCCAAAAATATTTAACAGACGGAACAACCCCCGCGGACACCTGGGAAGCTAGCCGGCTAGTAAAGCAAGCTGCCAGATATACGCTGCTGGATGACCAACTCTACAAACGTGGATTCTCTCTACCCCTACTCAAGTGCCTAACTAAAAAGCAGGGGTCCAAAGTGTTAGAAGAAATTTACGAAGGAATTTGTGGGAGTCACATTGGGGGGCAAGCATTGGCATACAAGACGATCAGGCAGGGCTACTACTGGCCCACTCTTCGCAAAGATGCCATCATCTTCGCTCGAAGGTGCCGAAAGTGCCAACTTTTTGCACCTAACATCCACTCCCCAGCCAACCAGCTGAAATCGGTTTTCAGCCCATGACCTTTCGCAAAATGGGGAATCGACTTGATCGGCCCATTTCCACCTGGTAGAGGCGGTGTAAAGTTTACTGTTGTAGATTTGGAAAAACCTGATCTGCAGATTTGGGCTTCCGCAGTCGATCATCACGAATAATGGAAGACAGTTCGAAGGACAAAAGTTGAGAGACTTCTGCAATTCGTGGAACATCAAGAAGCACTACTCAACACCATACCATCCCCAGTCAAACGGCCAGGTCGAGGCGGTAAACAAGATTCTGAAACACATATTGAAGTTCCGCCTCGAGGAAAAGAAAGGGAGCTGGGCAGACGAACTCCCGGAGGTCCTATGGTCTTATAGAACTTCCTGTAGGGCCAGCACCGGGGAGACCCCGTTTTCCCTAGCCTACGGGACTGAAGTCGTGGTCCCGGTTGAAGTCCAGAACAAGACTTGGAAGGTGGTGGGGTATGATGAGGAAAAGAATGACAAAGCCATGGCAGTAGAGAAGGATCTGATCGAAGAAACCAGAGCTTCGTCAGAAATGAAGAACACCACCTACAAGCGTAGAGCAGAAAAATATTACAACTCTCAGGTCCGAGACCGAAAATTCAAAGTCAGAGACCTGGTGTTAAAAAAGAAATTGATGGCCCCACCAGGTGTGTTCGGTTCAAACTGGGAAGGACCGTTCCGGGTCACCGCAGCCTGGCCAAACGATACTTACGACCTAGAAGATGCGGCAGGCAAAGCTTCATCATACACCTGGAGCGCGGCACATCTAAAAAAGTTCTACCAATAGACTAGAATCCTATAATAGACTAGTCGAAGGTTTGCATCAGAAATGTTGATGGCAACCGATGTAAATCACGTTGCTATAAAAAGTCAGAAAAATTCAGAAAAATTTCCAAGAGTTTGGACCTGTGCAGCCCTCCAACCAGGCGAACTGCATCAGGTCACCTACTACCCCAGGAAGCTCGCCAAGCCCAGCTCGCCCACGTACTCGAAAACCCGCAGTGCACGAGGACCAAGGTCCCAAGCGTTGTAATTAAATAGCTCGAAGGCAAAGGCCAAAGTGCCCAAGGTCACGAAAGTACCCTTCTTAAAGGGTTGCTAAGCACCTACTGCCATAAGTTAGAAAAATTCGCGAAAAAGATGAAAAGCGTCTAAGGCAAGGTTCGTGAAACCCAATAGCAAAAAGACGAAAAGCGTCTAAGGCAAGGTTCATGAAACCCAATGGCCCAACGTGAATCAATGGAAGTGCAGTTCGCTGCCCTAAGTGGCCTAAGACGAGCAATTCGCCGCCCTAAGCGGCGTAAGACGAAGAATACGCACTCTAAAAACAGAGGTACAATTCGTAGTCGGAAGTGACATAAAACGAACGATTCGCTTCTCAAAGTAGAATAAGACGAACAATTATGTACCAGGAAAATAAACAAGAACGAGCTATTTCAAAAATTATAACGTAAAAGCGCAAAGACGTAAATAAAAAGAGTTGGACAAAAAATGCTCGACTTATATTCAAAAGCTACTTAAGAAATTTTCAAGTAAAAAATATACTTGAAAAAATCCTAAGTATGAGTAGCAATGCTGGCCACAAAGGCCGACCAGCTGGCCATCTTTGAACTACAAAAAGCTCCTTCTGGGCGAGCTGCACGTGCCCGGCGAGCTAGATCTACTTGGAACAAAAATCAAGAGCTACAAAAATGGAGCTCCTTCTGGGCGAGTTCCACAGCCCGGCGACCTATCATAACTAAAAATAAAAAACTAAACTAGGAAAGCAACAGTAAAGCAAGCCTAGGCCTCGGGGTCGGCGGCCTCTTGAGCAGGGGCGACCTGGCTGATGGGAGGTGTAGGCTCAACATCCGAAGTGATGTTCCCAGAGAATCTGCCAGCACCGAGCTCACTTAAGTTGATCATCTCGTCCCCACAGACCTCCTGCATCTGCTCCATCGTCGGTGGGACCTCGCCTCCGGCATCCCCCTCAGCACCCTCAGCCTCCTGGGCAAGGTCGGCAGTCAAGACCTGCTTCGTCTGAATAATGTTGAATTTTTGACGAGCAGCGTCAAGATTGATCCCATAGCCCGCGAGGTCTCCGATGTTCAGCTCCGTGCCGGGGGGGATCGAGGACTTCTCCAAGCAGTCTTCAAACTCACTGACAAGGGCTTCCCACTCACTATCATTATTAATCCGCGCCCATTGGAAGGAGCGGATAATCTCAGCAAAGCATAACACGAAGCCCTTGTCAGTGGCAACCACCTCGGCGAGCTCCAGTGCCTCGGGCGTGATGACGATGTCGGAGCGGCTCTTAAGCTCGGCGATCTCTAGGGCCTTAGCGGCGACCTCCTCCCGCAATCTGGCACTCTTCTGAATTTCCTCGGCTCTGATCCCGAAGGAGCCATACTTCAACCCGGGTCAGAGCGAGCTCCTCATCCCATGTGGCGAGTGTTCGGCGAGCTTCCTCGAGCTCGACCTGTTGCTGGCGGAGGTCGGCTTGAAGTTTCTCTGCTATCTTAATGGCGAGCCGCTCCGCCTCCAGTGAGGCCTTCGCCTTGGTCTCCGCCCTCGCGAGCTCTTCGAGGGCCTTCTTCCGCTCGTCACCCACCTTGGTGAGCACCCTCTCGTGGCGAGCTCTGTCAGCGGCGGTGATTTCATCGGTGACGAGTTGGGCCGCCGCTATCGCTGCGCAGGCATAGTGCATCGCCAACCTCGCCTTGTCGGCGGGCTTTTGTCTCTCGATCATGGCGAGCTCTGAGGCGGAGAGGTACTTGGGGGCCTCGGTAAATATCCGGCGGGCTGACCCCTACGCAAGATCCCTTGACGAGCTCAGGGCCTTGCTCCGCTCGGCGGTGTGAAGAGATTCAGGTCGTTGCGGGAGCTCAGCGGGAGTATACCTGCACACGCTCGAATCAGTTAGCAAAGATCATGAAAATCACGATGGCTCCCAACTTCAAAAGAGGTCGCCCACTTACCCGAACCTATTAGGGTTGAGCCCAAGAAGGGTATCATCCCGAATAGGGACCCCGTAGGGAGACGGCGAGGGCGCGCTCTGAGGAGTTGGGGGCGCGTGAGAAGGTTGAGTAGCAAGAGCTCACCCTGATCCTGCTCGGGTTGATCCGGAGCCGCCCTCAGCCCTAACTCGCTTGGCGGGGCGAGTCTCTTCTTCGCTTACCCGCGAGCCATCCCCTCGGTGGAGAGCTCGCCTCGTCTGGTGAACTGGAGGGGTTTGGGTGCCCCGTTCAGTGTCCGAACCTCGGCCCGCCCCTTTCTTAGCGATGGTGACCTTCTCCTTCGTTTGGGGAGGGGCCGAGGTCCTCTGAGAGCCAGAGCCCCCAGCCTTGTCAGCGGCTTTGGCGAGCTCTAGCTTCTTGGTAGCGTCCAAAACCGCTCCCGAGGGGATGCCTTCCCTCCCCGGGCGAGGTTTACCCATCCTCAGCTGCCGAGCTAAGAAGTGGTAGGCTTCGGGAACTTCAACAGGCGGGAGCTCGGTAGCGGGACCTACACCTGCACAAAATGATCAAGTAAATCCGGTGACCTCGATCTATGAAGCAGCGAGCTGTGAGAACTTCATAGTGGAAAAGTTCAAAACCTTGAGCAGCGAGGTGGTGTGGCGAGGTGATGAGGCCGGCGAGCCTGCGGCAGTGGTGTTGGCACAAATGTTCGATCTCGCAATCTTTCTTTTCTCGCAAACAACACACTGTCCGCACGAACTCGAAGCCAATTAAAATCTCCGGCTTCCCACGACTCGACTTGTGGCGCTTCAAACCTGCAAAGAGATAGATTAGGTTAGTAATCTAATCCAACGCACACACGCTTAGGAATGCCACCTACAGCTCGCCTCCCCGTAAGTCTCGGGGGTAGGGATACGCCCTCCGCGGCCATTAGAAGCTCGCCAATCCCCCCCAATAAAGAAGAATTGCTCCTTCCAGTCCCGGATTTTATTGGGGAGGTCGCCTAAGAATTTGCCCCCCCGGGCGAGCTTGGAAAGAGTAATATCCTTTCCCCTCCCTCACTTGTCTGATCACATTAAAGAGCTAACTGATCTCCGCCGTGCTCAGCCGATTCTCATAACCCTCGAGGCCAAAAATGGTCAGAGCTGCCAACAGGTTACTCCATACGTTCGGAGTAAGCTGTGTTATGGCGAGGCCCGTGTCCGCCAGGAACTGCCCAATGATGGGGTGGAGGGGCAAGGTGAGCCCAGCCTTCAAGGTGTGATAGTTGATAGCCGTGAGCCCGGCAGGGGGGAGGTTGGCTCGCTCTTTCTCCTCGGCGGCATACATAAAAATGTCCAGCGGAATACGGAACCGCCTCCGAATATCCGGGAGGGCAAACTCGCTCATGATGCTTTCCACCTCGTTTGCCTTGAGGTCAGATTTGCCAGCGGCCCTTCGGATCGGAGCTCGCCGGGGTAAGGGGAAGCTCGCCCCATGGGCTCTCACATACTCGCTCCAGTCGAACTCATTCACGACCTCGGTGGGGATTTGATGTTTCGGGAGCTTGGGAAAGGGAAAGTCGATGAAATGGAGGTATTCATAAGTGACCTCCGTCCCCATATCCTCGCCGACCTCTTCGTCGACCTCGCGGGCCAGCTCGCCAGCAATGTCGCCGGCCCCAACCTCGGCGACCTCCTCCCGGGTATCAGTCTCGGCGACCTCTTCTTCAACGGGGGCCGCAGCTCCCCCGTGATCTCGCTCAGAGTAATCCCAGAGTTCGCAGAGTAGGGATTGCTCACCGGAGCTAGTAGCCTGCTCGCCGGAGTCAGAACGAACTGATCCCAGGAGCTCGCCACTGTCAGGGAAAGTTTCAGAGCTCGCCCCGGAGCTCGAGGAGATGACCACAGGTGCCGCTTGGGGGTTCGGGCAGTCATCGGTCATTAGTTCTTTTCCCAAATCACGATTCGGAGGGGTGCGACTTGAAGAATTCTCAGACATGGTGTAGGCGTCCGGAAAGTTTTGGATTTCAACGAAAAGAATTTGAAACAAGAAAGAAGAGAAATCTGGATTTCTACCTTGGGAGATGTTCGGAGACGCGTCTGAAGCAGAGAAACGATCGCCAGAAAATGTGCTCTGAGAAGTGAAGATGCAAAGTGAGGAATTTTCTCGTTTTCGCCTATTTATAGACGTTGGGCGCGAGCTCGAAATTCCCGAAAGATCAGGGACCTTTTTGCAAAGAATTTGAAAAGTTATTATTATGGGAGCGGGAAACGACACTCGGGGGGACGTGTGCGACGTGTCGAACCCCACCCACGTCGGCTCGAGAGATCGCCTTGCAGAAGCTCGCCCGAGAGTTCGCTTACCAGCTCGCCGACACATGTCACGAGTCATGATGAGGGCGAGCTGGGGGGCAATTGTTGATGGGCGAGCTACTCGAGGCAAATTAGAGAATCAAGACCACCTAGGAGGTCGCCAGAGTGCCAAGCGCGCCTCCGGACACCAGATCGTAGGAGCTCGCCTAGGTATTCACCTCGGAGCTCGCCCAGGAGCTCATCTCTGAGCTCGCCCTAGTGCCCATCTCCGAGTTCCCCTATGAGTTCACTTGATAGTCTATAGGACCCCGATGGTGCGCTCTTTTTTCCTCCGTCCGGTTTATCCACAAGGGTGGTTTACGGCGAGGTTTTTAATGAGGCCCATCTAGTCTAAGGCGTAGTAATAGGATGAGGCACAACATATGGAGCGGTGCAAGGGACCAGGACGAGGGTTACGGACCCTCGTCAACACCGGAAGCCATATAGGCTCATAAGGTGCCGTCTCACACTAGCACATCTATAAATAAGACATCTCTTGTAACTATTGAGAAGATTCCACATTTCATGCAATTAATACAATATCTACTGCAACATCTCTCTCTCTCAAAACTCTCCCCCTCCCCAAAAACATAAAATCATAAGATTATTGTTTGGTAGAATTAATCTATCGTAAAGCCACATAAACAAACACCGATTAACAAATTCTATCAATATTCATAAATTCAATTGTGAAAATATTATTGAAACTCAATTAAAATATTATTGTACATTTAATTATTGGCCCAAATTATTTCTAATTCATTTACCCATTTATTTGTTAAATTTGGCAGCCCAGAAGTAAATTAAAAGCCCAGGATTTAGCCCATTTGTCATTTTAACATTGAGAAAGTCATTATCCTAATTTTTCTGTGTTGACCGAACAACAACCATATTTATCCATGGCCCAGGTTAAATGCACCCACAACTGTATTGAATGCACCCATTTAAAATTAAAATATAATTAATAACATATTTAGTGACTAATATGCCCCTAAAATGATTTGTGGATGATGATGTATGTATATCCCATGAGTATGCCAAACCAAACTGCCCTCATTCTTCATTCTTAAATGACAAAAATTCCACCTCCTACGTATTAAAAAATATCCCTCATCGTATCTCTTTCTCCTTAATTAATTTTTCCTTCCTTTCTTTCTTTTAAACTAAACTTCATCTCCTTAATAAAGGTGAGCCGTTTCAGAAACAGGGTGAGAAGGACCCGTGAAAGTGGTGGCACTGAGGCTTTGAGATGTGGCGAGATGAATTATGCAATCGGAAAGAGGCGGCGTGGAATTGGCGAGATCGACTCGGCGGTTGCAGAGACGGTGATTTGAGCTTCGAACCGCCAAAGAACAGGGAGCAGTAACAGGCGCATTTCCGGTGGGATTTGTTGCAGAGGTGGAGTCGTGTGTCGGATTTCAGGTGGAGATGCGAACGGGGAGTAGTCGGTTGAATCCGGCGGTTTGAAGGCGGCGCAACTGTTCGATTGGCAATAAGGCAAGTTGCCGACGAACATGTGTGGACAACTATAGGTGCACGGTGGTGTTAGTGACGTCGGCGGTTGTTGCGACTTGTTGTGGAGACGCAGTGATGGGGTTGTAGAGATTTTAGACGAATGAGAGATTTCTGGCATCGTGGTTTCGTGAGTTTGCCGGCGATGATTGAGGAGACGGTTTGGGCTAAGTTTGTAGTTGGCGGAACTCAATTGCAGAGTGGTGGTGCTTGGGTCGCGAACGTCGTCTCCAGGTGTGAGAGTGTGGTTTGATTTGCGATTCCGGCGGCCGACGATGGGGTGACAGTAATACCAAAGCTAATTTCAGAAAATTATTTTGATCCCTAATATGTTTTCGTTGGTGGGTGCGGTGATTCACAATGAAAGTACAAATAGAATAAGGGTAATTGTGGAAAAGTATAGTGGTTGTACTCAATTTCACATAAATGTACTCAACAAGTGGATGTGCTCAATACAGTTGTGGGTACATTTAACCAGGGCCTTTATCCATCCTCAAAAATCCAACTCCAATGAAATGGCCATAGCACCACTCATGACAACCTCTGTTATAAAAAAACAACAAATTTTTATATTAAAAAAGGAATTTTTGAATGAGAAATACTATGGAAAATAATTTTTTATATATATAGATAATATATGATGTGAAAAAAAATAAAATATAAAAAATGTGTACGCCAGCGTGACAATATTTTACGCGCTCTGGCAAAACACATCATCAGTTGTTGGCTGGAAAAAAAAGTGCATCGAATTGAAACTCGTTAAAAGGTTAGGATTATTTTTATAATAATTGTGAAACTCATGATTAAATTGAAAGTTGAGTAAAATGTGGTGTATTTATATAGAATTAACCCTAAGACTCCATTTGGATGAATGAATTTGAAAATAAATTGATTTAGAAAAAATACATATAAAAAGACATATATTTCAAATTATGAATTGTAAAGAGATGGGAGAGAAGAGTAAAAGTAGATGAATTATAGGGATGGAATGGTAGGGAGGAGGAATTTAACAAATGACATGGTTTTAATGAGGATTTAGAATTCTTCCATTTTGAACATAAACTCAAATCTAAGTATTTGTAAATTCACCTAACTACTTGGAAATAATGTTTATTTGTGTGTGAAATCCATGAATTTCAAATCCACTCATCCAAATGAAGCCTAAAAAATACCAGGACTAGTTCACCTGACCACCTAGCTCCTCATTTGAGTGAGTGGTGTGGGTTCGATTTCCTTTGAGAATGAATTAAGGGAGATATAAGTTTGACTTGAAGATATTGGGGGAGATATAATGTTGAATTGGAATATTTGAAAAACTTGGGGAACTAACTTGTAACTACTAACAACTAACAATTACCGACAAAAAAAGAAACCTAAAAAAACCGCAATATATTTATCTACAAATGTGTATTTTGGATGTGTTTTTATCATTTATGTGAGTCAAATCCTGACACGATAAATTTTTTTTTTTATCATGTTTAAATGGAAATGTACAAATGATTGGATGTACAGTTAGTCCATCCCTCTGACCCCTTAGGGTGTGTTTGTTTACGGATAGCCCCATCCGGATGGGGGATAGATTTTCCCCCATCCCACCCATTTTTTGGACTTGCACATCTCATCCCATCCAAAATATACATCCACTCCCTATTATACATCTACAAACCTATTTCACATAATTCAATATCAATCACATCAATTTTATCTTACATATCAAATACATTTTGTTTATCTCTTTTTCACATATATCATATATATTTTTATTTAATTTATATCAATTAATATAAAATAATAATTAATTTTAATTATATATTTTTTTACGTATTATAATATCCTATTATATATATATATATATTAATTATTAATATATATAAACTATATATATATGTAATTAATTAATATTATAAATATATTTAAATTTCATTTAAGATTATTATCTTGGAGTATAACAAGACCTCTACTATTAGTAATTATTTGTAATTTAGAATTGAAAATATTTTTTATTATATATACATAATTTATTATCATATTATTTATTTATTATATATACACTGTTTTTATATTATTTATTATTAATTTAATTTATCTAAAAAAATTATTAATAATCAAGGTTATTTTAAAAAAAAAATATTATTTATGTATTACAACAAAATATAATTAATATACAATCACTCAATCATTACTCCACTAACTAACAATAATAAAATAATACACCATCATCTCCAAAAAGTATTGATTTGACATAAAGTTCCATCCACCCCCACCACATCCAATTCAAACCAAACACAAATTTACTATTCACAGGATTTGCTCCATCCACTTTTTTTCTCCATCCGCATGTGCTCCATCCATCTCAAGACGTAAACAGACACTACCTTAATGAATTTATAACAATTTTGTAGTTTTATTGAGAGTAAGAGAGAAAGGACAATTACCACGTGTCTTTGAAAATTTATTATTTGGGGCAATTTAAAAATGGTGAAATCTTCTGATAGATGGAATTCATTTTGAGCAATGTGATAGAGAGAGGAATAAAAATTACTCTCTCCGTCCCAACATTTTTTTCATAGGTGGAGTTTCACGCATATTAAAAAAAAATAAAGTATGTGAGTATGAAGTTAAATAATAAAATATAAAAAAATATACTTTATTGACTTTTGTGAGTGTGAGTTGTTTTCTTTTTTTGGGTGTGAAGAAAGAGTTGTGACGTCCATATAAGGAAAGTGTGAAGTTTATCTTGGGACAGAGGGAGTAGAACTTAGAGTTGACTTAGCAGTGAAATATTTTAAATAAAATCAAAATTGGATCAGAAATCATATCATCATTAATAAGTGCTTAGTTATCTGTCTGGTATCTAATCTTGAAGATTAGGTATATTTTATTGATTTGTTTGGTTTAAAAATTAAATATGAGTAGATAGAAAGAAAAGAAAAGGACTTATTATTTATTTTAATTGAGGCCACAGAATGTTTGGTTGGCTTTGAGCCCATACAATTATTAATTTGTTTGGTCTGATAATCATTCCAACAGATTAAAAGATATTTCAACATACTTTCTCTTCCCCTGTTGAACTCTCTCGCGAGTATATTTTCAAATACAACACATTCCATCCGCAAAATTCATCACACCAGCAACCAAATCTGCCAGATTTCGGCGGATCGGCTCAGGCAAATCAACAGATCTGCAAAGCTGCTCAGATGGATTCGTCGATTTATAAAGCTTTGATTCTAAAGTTTCTTCCTACACCCCAGTACCTATATATTTGGCAATCGATTGTTGAGAGAAATTAAGAAAAGATGGCGCCTTAATATTTTGATAATTGGGTTTCAATTATTGAGTGTATACACTGGCAAACAGAGGCACTGGGTTTTGATTGCTGTGTGTGAGAAGGAGAGAGAAGAACGGCGCTCAAAGTCGAGGAATAGGGTTTCTGTAACATAAGATGCTTATATATAAGAGGGGCATTTTGGACCTTTTCAACATATTGTAATTTGCCTATCCCGTAAATCGGACTTATTTTATATCTAAAGCTATATTTGGTACAACCAAATAAATTAACCGTCCAGATTAAGTCAACCAAACAACTCTATGTGTATACATACTTATTTTGCTCAACTATTCTATTCAAAAGGTAGGTTGAAGTCTTGAAGGAAATAGTGGCATATCTAATCTAGTGCCCAAATGTAAAAACTCCCTTCTATTTTAATTTTTTAATTGAAGCTTTTATTTGTTGATAAACTTTTTTTTATAACTCACCTATTTGGAAGATATATAATTTTAATACCATACCTTATCATTTTTACCAAGTACTCTCTAATTATAACTAATAAATTACTTACACTTTACAAGTTTACAATTAAAAATAATAAATCATTATTATATATACTTATTTTTCAAGTAATAAAACATTGTGCTAGAATATATTTAAACCCGTAACTTTAGACTTTTTTTTATAAAATGATTATAAAAGGTGAAAAAATTTCAGTTTAATTTCATTTTTCTTTTAATTGGTCAATTCTGATTTTAAAATGATCCAAAGTTAAAATATGATTTCGTTTGATAAAGTAAAAAATGTCCCTTTTCTAGCATCCAAGTGGTAAAATTTGTCCCTATCTCTTTTGTGCCTTTTCTGCTTAAAGATCTAAAAAAATTTATCCAAAATGATATTGTACTTCAATTTTTGACGATTTTGGAGCTAAATTGAATAAATTAAAGAGTTGAGAAATTAAATTGAAAAACTCAACTCTTTTGACATATTTTACAGGGAAGAGGCCGTTTGGTATAATGGTAAGGAATGGAAAGGGTATGGAATGAAAGTCATAGTTCTTATATAGCTGAACTATGGTTGATTCCTTAGTTTTTTGGAATCAAAATCATAGTAGAGTCATTTCAAACACACACTATGACTTTGATTACCATTACTCACTTCCAAAAATTTCTAACCAAACACTACCTTAGAGTTTTGGATCCAAGATGGACTTTAATTCATACATTCTAAATGAATGCTGGGCATACCTAATTCAATGCAAATAGCCAAGGAGTATTTAGTGTTGAACTAAAGCAGGTGATGAATATATGGCAAATTGTGCATAAGCTTAGGTGTGGAATTTATGGGCAAAAAATGCACACATAGCATCTTAATAATGGAGTATGTCCCAACAATGATACTATAATATTTTGAGCACATGAAATACGTGGTAGTTGCACTCTTTATTTCAGCCAAACACAATCAAATAATCAAAATAAAAAAGGTTTAAGAGATAGTACAATTTGTTAACGGAATGTAGAATCTGTAAAGAAAATTAATTTAAGTGATACCAAATAATAAAGTTGAGGGAATGAACCCAAGTGTACATGGACTCTATCAGTGTACTGTTACGTATAATCAATATTATTGTTATTCATATATATTATTATTATTATTATTATAAAAATATACTATTTAATTTATTAATAGTAATAGTATATATGCATAATATTGACAATTAATAAACATGTGAACTCGGTTCATATTATTTTTTGTCAACAAAATTTCATAAATTTACAATATATATATATATATATATGTGTGTGTGTAACATACTTCATTCGTCTCCTAAATTTATTCTCATTTGTGTGGACACGGATTTTAAGAAAAATGAGATAAAGTGAATAAAATAAGAATATTATGGAATAATTGTGGGTTTGCTAAAAAATAAAGTGATTGTTTGTGAGTGTTGTGAAATTGTCCAGAGATTGAATCGAGCTCAATAAGACTTCAAGGATTTCAGAGCAATTGGAAGAACTTGCCGGCTGAACACACTCATCAGAAATAATCAGGAAATCAAAAGAACAAGCAATTTAAGTGGTTCGATCAAATTGATCTACGTCCACGGATGGGGTTGGCTCACTTCACTAAATGATGAAAATATATTTACAGATTACAAGCTTTCTCTCTCTATAAGATTTAGAATGAAGTGCTCTCTTAAAAACTGGAATGAATACATATTTATAGATCAGACCCTTAACCACCTTTTGAGCTCTTAACCAATCAACGAGATTCGTATGGTTATAACCGCCTTGAATAACTGTTCTGGCGTCCAATGAGATTGCTCCGTCAGTTGCCCAAATAACCGACTTTATCACTCTGGTGAAGTCGCCTTTCCCATGCTCTGTTTTCTTAACTGTCAGCTCAGGATCGCCTTCATGCTGAGTGACTCAGGGAGTATGTGATTTTCAGCTCAGGATGATCTCTCAGGATTGCCTTCAGTTCTACTGAGTCTTCAGTGTCTTCACTGATCTGACCACTCATGATGACATTCAGGATGAGTGTCAGGATCAGAACACTCCTGACTCAGGATCAAGTCTTCGCTCAGGCTCAGGATGCTTTCCTCAGGAATATTCCTCCGGATCCAATACTCAGGATCAGGATTCCTGACTAATCTTCAGTACTCAAACTCAGCTTATCTTTACACTTAACAATTCTCCACCTTAAAGAAAGTGAGTTTCCCCCATTCCACAGTCCACCTCAGGACCTAGCTCATGGTACATCCCATGACTGCAGCTTGATCAGCTCCAAGCAATATCTGAATTTGGAAATAGGTAAGACCTTAGTCAGCATATCCGCAGCATTGTCCTCAGTGGAAACCTTCTGCACTGAAATCACTTTCTTTTCCACCACATCTCTCACAAAATGAAGTCTGACATCAATGTGCTTTGACCTTTCATGAAAGACCTGATGCTTAACCAAATGAATTGTGCTCTGATTATCACACTGAACTACAACTTCCTTTTGTCTGATTCCAAATTCTTTAATCATGCCCTTGAGCCACATCGCTTCCTTCACTGCTTCAGTCATTGCAATATACTCAGCCTCAGTAGTTGAGAGTGCCACTACTGACTGAAGTACTGCTCTCCAGCTGATTGATGTACTATATAATGTGAACACATATCCTGATAAGGATTTTCTCGTATACATGCTTCCAGCATAATCTGAGTCCACATATCCCTGAAGCGGTTGAGTGCCATCCTTAGTCTTCTCGAAGAGTAACCCCAGATTTTCAGTTCCCTTTAAGTATCTCATGATCCACTTAAATGCCTCCCAGTGTGTCTTTCCCGGATTTGCCATAAATCTACTGACCACACTGACTGAATGTGCTAAATCTGGCCTGCTGCACACCATAGCATACATTATGCTACCTATCCCATTTGAGTAAGGGATTTTACTCATTTGTGCCTTCTCTTCTTCTGACTTCGGACACTGACCTGATGTCAGTTTGAACTGTTGACCGAGGGATGTAGATACAACTCTGGCTTCATGCATGTTGAACCTCCTGAGTATCTTCAGAATGTAATCCTTCTGAGTTAAGAACAACCTCCCTTTGTCCTTATCTCTGATAATTTCCATGCCCAGTATCCTCTTAGCCATACCCAGATCCTTCATGTCAAATGTGCTACTGAGCTTTGCTTTTAGCCTCTGAATTCTTTCAGGACTCTTGCTTGCAACCAACATGTCATCCACATAGAGCAGCAGATATGTGAGTACTTCATTCCCTTGTTTTCCAAGATAGACACAACTATCATACCTGCATCTTGTAAAGCATATGGAGATCATAAAACTATCAAACTTCTTATACCATTGCCTTGGACTTTGCTTCAGTCCATACAATGATTTCTTCAGTAGACACACCTTATTCTGATTCTCAGGTAGAATAAAACCTTCAGGTTGTTGCATGTGTATAGTTTCTTCCAGGTCTCCGTGTAGAAAGGTTGTCTTGACATCTAACTGCTGAAGCTCCAAGTCCTCCTGAGCTACCTTTGACAATAGGATTCTGATTGAACAATGTTTCACCACTGGTGAGAATACCTCATTGAAGTCTACCCCCCTCTCTGAGTGAAGCCTCTGGCAACAAACCTTGCCTTATATCTCAGCTTCTCTCTTCCTCCTGACCCCATTTCAGATTTCTTCTTGAAGATCCACTTGGAACTGACTACCTTCTGTCCCTGAACCTTGTTCACAAGGGTCCAAGTGTTATTCTTCTCCAATGACTGAAGTTCCTCAGTCATGGCCAATATCCATCTCTCTTTGTCTTTGCCTACACGGCTTCAGCATAACTTTGTGGTTTCCTGATGCTCCACTTCTTCAGCGGTTATCAGGGCATAGGACACCATGTCAGCCTGACCAAACCTAGTTGGAGGGTGTATGCTTCTCCTGTGTCTGTCTCTTGCTAGACTATAACTCCTGAGATCTTGACCTTCAGTATCTGAAATTGAATGGTCAGAATGATCGTCAGTATCACTTTCCTCTGACTCCTCCTGAGTCCTCCATGAGGTTTCACCTACCTAAAAAATTCCTTATCCTGAGATCCATCTCTTTAAAGTATACCATCTGAGTAGTGTATGCTAATGGGCTGATTATATCCCATGACTTTCTCATTGAAAATCATATCTCTACTGACAATACACCTTTTATGTCCAGGTTCCAAACACCATAACTTGTATCCTTTCACTCCCTTAGGATATCCTAAGAAGATACATCTCAGTGCTCTAGGTTCCAGCTTATCCTGCCTGATGTGGGCAAAAGCTGAGCAACCAAATACCTTCAGGTTATTGTAGTCCGAGATCCTCCCATACCATACCTCATCAGGTGTCCTGAACTCAATTGCTGAGGAAGGTGACTTGTTAATGAGATAACAAGTTGTTCTGACTGCTTCCCCCCAAAACACCTTGGGTAGCTTTGCATCTGACAACATACTCCTGACCTTTTCCAGGATTGTCCTATTCATCCTCTCAGCCAAGCCATTTTGCTGAGGATTTGCAGGAACAGTCCTGTGTCTAGTGATCCCCCTTTCCTTGCAGAAATTATTGAACTCCTCTGATACATACTCCAATCCATTATCAGTCCTGAGATGTTTAATGGATCTTCCTCTCTTATTTTCTTGTTCACTGACCCAATCCCTGAACCTTGCCAAGGCCTCACTCTTCTGCTTCAGTATGAATACCCATATTTTTCTGCTGAAGTCATCAATGACTGTCATGAAGTATCTTCTCACTCCATGAGTCTCCACCTTAGCTGGTCCCCAGATATCAGAATGAACATAATCCAGAGGTGCATCAATAAGTTTCTTACCCTTTGGGAATGGGATTTTCTTGGATTTGCCCAGGACACAATTGTCACAAAAATCCAATTTCATCACCTTTCCTTCCCCAAATGTCTTCTGCTTTGAAAGTTCTTGGAGCCCACTTTCTCCAATATGGCCCAACCTTTTATGCCATATCATTGCCTCAGAGCTGTCCATAACATTGTTTGCTGACCCTGAAGAAGTACTTTCAATTAGGATATACAACCCATTGACTTTCTTGCCTTTCATGTATACCTGCTTGCCTTTGGTTATCAGGATATAACCATCCTCAGTGTTGAACTCATAACCCAGTTGATTCAGTGAACCCAGAGAGATCAGATTTCTCTTCAGTTCTGGCACCAGCCTCACATTTGAGAGTATCTTATCTACTCCATCATGCAGCTTCAACCTGACAGAACCACTCCCTTTCACCTTACATGTCTGATTATTGCCCAGAACAACTGAGCCTCCATCAAACCTCCTCAACTCCCTGAATAATGATTCATCAGGGCACATATGGAATGAACATCCAGAATCCAGTACCCACTCATCATTCAGTTTCAGGTTAGTAACCGTTAACACCTCAGCACTATCATACCCACCTTCAGCAGCAACAGTTATATCAGCCTTTTGTTCTTCTCCCTGATTCCTATTTCTGTCAAGGCAATTCTTCTTGAGATGACCAGTTTTGTGACAAGCAAAACATTTTCTCTTCTCAACAAAATCACCAGATTTTGGCCCCTTTGTGTTCTTATTCTTCTTGTTCTGAAAATCTTTCATGCTTTTCTTGAACCTGACATTCAACCCTTCAGCCTGACCTGAACTTTTCCTCTCAGCTTGTAGCTGAAGAGACTTGGTTTTCAGGGCACCCAGAATATCATCGAAGGACAATTTATCCTGCCTCCCAAATAGTAAGGTATCCTTGAAATTCTCAAAGGATTTAGGCAAAGAATTCAGGAGCATCAGAGCCTTATCATCATCATCAATTTCCACTCCCAGGTTCTCAAGATCATCAGCAGCCTTGTTGAATTCCTCAAGTTGTTCAATCAACTCCTTCTCTTCATTCATCCTGAATGACATCAGTTTTTGTTTCATGAACAACTTGTTTGTGATAGACTTGGTCTGATACACCTTCTCCAGCTTACTCCAAACCTCAATGGCAGTCTTCTCCTTGCACACATCCCTCAGAGGCTTATCCCCCAGACACAAGATGGTTGTGCTACGAGCCTTTTCCAATATTTCTTGTTTCTTGCCTGGATTTTCTGATGAAGAAGGGGGCCATTGATCTTCAGGCTTCAGAGCATTGGCCAGCCCATGATGAGTCAAGAGAGCCTTCATCTTGATCTTCCACAAACCAAAATCGTTTGCTCCAATGAATTTCTCAAATTCCAGCTTGGTAGATGCCGTGATTGATGATTAACCAGTCGATTCCTCCTCCGATTCCCACAGACGGTGCCAATTGTTGTGAAATTATCCAGAGATTGAATCGAGCTCAATAAAACTTCAAGGATTTCAGAGCAATTGGAAGAACTTGCCGGATGAACACACTCAACAAAAATAATCAGGAAATCAAAAGAACAAGCAATTTACGTGGTTCGATCAAATTGATCTACGTCCACGGATGGGGTTGGCTCACTTCACTAAATAATGAAAATATGTTTACAGATTACAAGCTTTCTCTCTCTATAAGATTTAGAATGAAGCGCTCTCTTAAAAATTGGAATGAATACATATTTATAGATTAGACCCTTAACCACCTTTTAAGCTCTTAACCAATCAACGAGATTCGTATGGTTATAACCGCCTTGAATAACTGTTCCGGCGTCCAATGAGATTGCTCCGCCAGCTGCCCAAATAACCGACTTTATCACTACTCTGGTGAAGTCGCCTTTGCCATGCTCTGTTTTCTTAACTGTCAGCTCAGGATCGCCTTCATGCTGAGTGACTCAGGGAGTAGGTGATTTTCAGCTCAGGATGATCTCTCAGGATTGCCTTCAGTTCTACTGAGTCTTCAGTGTCTTCACTGATCTGACCACTCAGGATGACATTCAGGATGAGTGTCAGGATCAGAACACTCCTGACTCAGGATCAAGTCTTCGCTCAGGCTCAGGATGCTTTCCTCAGGAATATTCCTCCGGATCCAATACTCAGGATCAAGAATCCTGACTAATCTTCAGTACTCAAACTCAGCTTATCTTTACACTTAACAGTGAGTGTGATAATAAAATAATATTTTTCAAAAGTAAAATGGAAATAAATTTGGGGGACAAACAAAAATGAAAAGTAAGAATAAAATTGGGGGAAAGAGGGAGTATATAATAAAGTATAATTAAAATCTAAAAAAAAATCTAAATCCGTCACTGACTACTAGTGTCTATATTCTTGGTAGTTTAGCTCGCTCGTGAAAATGCTGCTGTTATTGTGCTGCCTTAGTCTTGTATGCACCGTGCAACTCTAGTTAATTTTTAAAAAGTTACACAAAATACTATTGAAAAGTCACACATATTATTATTAAAAAATATATTTTTAATAGTGTAACTTTTCAGTAATAAGTGGTACAACTTCTCAAAAATACATTTGAGTTGTATGGTGCACTTGGTGTATAAGAGGCTTACTCTATTGTGTTGTATATAACTTGTAAATTTAAAAGAAAAAACCATAACTTGTAAATTACCGGACTGTCCTTATAACAACTTGGAATTCCTACACTACCATTAGTACAGTAATCGTCGTGGTAATGTATGTCGATGGGGTCCTAACAGATCTTGGTCTTCCATTACAAAAGAACTCCCACGATCTCATCGTTAATTAAACGGTTAACCAACTTATATTCTGGGGCTATTTTGTGGCATAGTATTTGTTAAATCTTTATGTGGTTTAAATTTGAGTTATAAAGGTGAACTTATTACTGATAATAAATTTAGTTATAATAAATTTAATGGTAAATAAGTATTAAAGAGTACTCCCTTTGTCCCAAGATAAATTTCACATTTTTTTTATATGAATGTCCCAACTCTTTCTTCACACCTCAAAAAATGAAATTACTTACACTCACAAAAGTCAATAAAATACATTTTTTATATTTTATTATTTAATTTCACACTCACATACTTCGCTTTTTCTTAATATCCCTGAAATTTAATTTATGAAGTAAATGTTGGGACGGAGGGAGTATTATTTCTATTAATATTACCCTAATAAATAATTAATAACAATGTATTGTGATTAATCGAGGAATGGATGTTTTGGAAATAATTAGGATTTAGGAGTAAATAACTAAAAGAATTTCAAAATAACATATATTACGAGAAAAGTATAAAATGTAAGGAAGTATTAATCAATACGTGCTCTTTGAATAGTACATCAATAATTACTCTACTGTCCGGTGTGGGACACATGTATTGTTTTTGTATTAGTCTAATTATTTAATAATAATAATAATAAATTAATAATACTGCTTCTCTTGAATCCTATTCGTCCTCGTCCATCCTTCTTCTCTGCATTTCTCCACCGCCACTGCTTTTTCCGCTCCACCGACGCTCTATCAGGATGTCGCCGCCGTATTTCCGGCAGCTGAACCTCATACTCATACTAACGGCTTTATCTATCCATACAGTTTTGTCACAGTCTCTGGTTGAGTACCTGCCTGGTTTCCCTGGGAAACTTCCATTCAAACTTGAAACTGGGTATGCATATATAATTTTTTTAAAAAAAAATAAAAATTAACTGTGCTATTTTCTTCTTTTATTATTATATATATGTATCTCTAACTCATTATTGAAAAAGGTACACAGGCGTGGGTGAATCGGAGGAGCTACAATTATTCTACTACTTTATAGAGTCGGAAAGGAGCCCTGAAAATGATCCTCTTCTCCTTTGGCTCCAAGGAGGCCCGGGATGTTCGGGCTTTTCGGGCCTTGTCTTTGAGATTGGTATGCCTTTCATTTAATCTATGAATAGATGATTTTCCTTTGTATTTTGAAAAGGCTGCAACATTTGTGGGTAGTTGAGGTCTCTATCTATGTATATATGCAGGACCCCTGGTGTTTGACTACGATAAACCCGATTTCCCCATTCCTTCACTTGTATTAAATCCGTATACATGGACAAAGGTAGGTTATAAGATTCACTATTGATCTCATTAATTGTTTTTGCGTGTATATAGTGAATTAGGAAGGAGAAGATTTGATTTGTTTTGCAATCGTTGACAGGTGTCGAACGTTATATTTTTAGACCAACCTGTTGGCACTGGATTCTCCTACACAGAAACTCCGGGAGGTTATGAAACAAATGATACACTCTCGGCCAAGCTTACATATGAATTCATCCGAAACGTGAGAAAGCTGAGCTCTTAACAACTCAGTATATTTTCTGATCCACACTAGTTTGAATAGTTGTGAACCTAATATTTCCAGACGTATACAATTAGGTGAATTATAAGGTCAACATATTAAGTTCATTAAGCCATGTATGAATATCCAATATGAATTTATCTTATGGAGTATTATTCTGTTTGATTTTATTGATGTTTTGAATTATTGAATAATAGCTTTGTTGCTTAAAAAAGACATAAAAATGAACAATGAATATCTTCTTCCATCTATACGGGATAAAAATCCCAATAGCTTTTGATTACTAGTTAATGAAGCTAGATAGTCCAATAGAAAAATAAATTATGTATTTTATTTATATGTGTTTTCCTAAATTCCCTTCAGCATTCTCTCACTGGATGTTTTTTAAATTAGCGTTTTGAACAAAAGTAAGTCTCGATTATTTACCATAAGCAATATGGTATATATATTTGTAACTATATTATTTTATCAAGGAAAAACGACACAAAATAAGTAAAACAGTATATATTTCTTTCTTAAGTGGAGGGAGGAAGGGGGCAGTGGTGCCCCCCGGAGTATATGCATCTCTGTCTGTAATTGTGGCAATTGGTTCCATGTTGCAGTGGCTTATAAGTCATCCCAAATATCAGAAGAATCCACTGTACATAGCCGGAGAATCTTATTGTGGCATTGTCCTACCACTTGTTGTGGACGAAATATATAATGGTATTGCCGCTTGCTTGCTTGCTTGTCTCATCTCTCTAAAATTGAATAGGTTATTACTTACTCAGCAACCTAACTATTAATTAACTCATTTTTCTCTTGATCTTATTTTGGTAGGCATTAAAGCAGGGGACGAACCACATTTGAACATGAAAGTAGTCTCATTTTTCTTGCCTATTCAGTTGGTAGTAGTTTGTGACACAGTGTTTACCTAATCATTCTTGTTCTGCAGGGATATATTTTGGGAAATCCTATTACTGATATGTTTTTAGACACCAATGGAAGGGTTCCATATGCTCACCGAATGGGACTTCTGTCAGATGAACTCTACCTGGCAAAAACCTAGTC
The DNA here is from genome assembly GCA_026898435.1 of Prunella vulgaris. Lineage (NCBI taxonomy): Eukaryota > Viridiplantae > Streptophyta > Magnoliopsida > Lamiales > Lamiaceae > Prunella > Prunella vulgaris. The sequence continues at coordinate 3,396,940 of JAPKLY010000006.1, read as the reverse complement.
CTATTCTTATTCCATTTTCTTTATTTATATACATAATCTATAAACTGCCAAGTTGATTGATTAAGCTATAATTTTTGTTTTCCCCCAACCCCCCAACATAAAATCAGTCTGCAAAAGAAAATTGCAAGGGGAATTATGTGAACATTGAACCAAGTAACAATATGTGCCTGAATGACATGGAAAGAGTAAATCAGGTGAGTTTCTAATCAACTCGAAGATTTGGTTGTTCTTCACTAATTAAATTGGTCTAATGTCTAAACATTGATGTACAGTGTGTTGAAAAGATATACATTTATTATATATTAGAAGCCTGGTGTGAGATAGCGAATGCGAATCGAGAGCAAACATTAATGCTGCATTCATCAGATGAAGATGAAATTCATGCCTCACGTTTTCTACAACCCCTTCCTCTTCATGCAAAATCAGATTGTGCAGTAATATTTCTGTCTTTCAATATATGAAACTCTTCAAGTTAATGAGGCCTTTCATATACTCAAAATTTGTTTCTTGTTTCAATTCAGTTCGAGAATTATCGGTTTTCGAGAAAATGGGCTAATGTAAAACCTGTTCAAGAAGCTCTACATGTTCGTGAGGTTTGTCCCATTCTGTTCCATGGTTTGACAAAAGAAATTCAAGTTTTATACATATATCTTTTAGAAACATTTGTGTTGAACAGGGAACAAAAACTGAATGGTTACGTTGTAATTATACCTTGAGAGATGAGCATTACATAAAAAATGTTGATTCTGCATTGCATTATCACAAGAAGTTTGCAAATCAAAGCGATTGTCGAATTCTAATTCTCAGGTGATGGTGGCTTCTTTATTATACCTTAATTTAGTATTATAACGTTGTGTATATTCAAGAAGCTGATTGTTTTTCTTAGTAATTGATTGTGTGTTGGGAAATCAACTAATGTTATTGACAGTGGGGACCATGACATGGCTGCTCCTCATTCGTCGACCGAAGGATGGATAAGATCATTGAAATTGGAGACTAAAAGTGAATGGAGACCTTGGTTTGTCGAAGGTCAAATTGGAGGGTTAGTTTTGGTCTTATACCTCGCCATCTATAATTCTCCAATCAAGTTTTAATATTATTTGTTTTGATTGGGTTAAGGTATGCAACCGTGTACTTCACCAATGACTCGGAGCTGACATATTCCACTGTGAAGGTTAGCAATTCTTGCTTATGCTCATGGTTTACTACTCTTTGCAATGAGTAAGCAAAACAAAAAATTTTAATTTCCATTTCCAATTTGATGATTATGCTTTTAGGGGGCAGGCCATACAGCTCCGGAATATAAGCCCAAGGAGTGCTTTGCCTTAATTGATAGATGGCTTAGCCACAGCCCCATCTGAAATGGGTGTTCATTTGTTTTACCTTCATATTGTTTTTAAATTTGTCATGTAATAAATTTACGCGTGTTGTCGTGAGAGCAAAAATTTTCATGTCACGTGATGTTTTAGTAAGTTTTTGTGATATAAAAATTAGATTATTTAGAAAGAATTTGCGAAGTATCACACTTATATGTAATAAAAGTAGAAGGCCATCATGTTTCCGACAATTTCTCCAACACTGAAAGAAGGCAGTGCATTTGTGGAAGAAGGTCGTCAGTATTGTCATAAACATTCTAGATAAATCGTTGAAGTGAACCCATTTCCAAATTTGTGTTTTAATACAAAATTTACTTCAGGTGTGTAGGATCTTGCCATTGGTAAGTTGATCAAGTTATAAAAATATCGAACCCAAGATAATTTAGTCAAAGAATAATTAATGAATTGAATTGCATCTAAAAATAAGAAAGCGATAAATTTTTTTGTGCAAAGCAAAAGTAAAATTTAAGCCAATTAAACTACCAAATTAAGACCAGTTAAAAATAAGGAAGAATGGTTTGAAGTATAATTCAGGTAATTTCGATTAAGTGAGTTTCAGTAACCTACATTTATGTTCTAATTTTGATTTATCGAACAATTGCATTAGAGGTGAACTCTCACCCAATCAGGCAAATGTAGCTTTCGCTTATTGACTACTCAATCTAGTGTCTAATTGGAGGTGTTCTCGACAATCTATCATCTCTCGGTGAAATAAATGTATTAATAATAGCAATTCAATATTTCACTTTACTCAATAATATACCAAATCAAGCAAACACATCTTTCGCTTGTTACCCACTCGATCTAAATGCATAATCGATGAGAAAAAAAACAATCAATTAAAGCTCAAATAATATGTTTTTCTTGTTTGGTGCAGATTTACCAAGACATTTATCATGAAATTCACCTTTATAAATTAAAAAAAACAAAACTAGAGGAGTTTACACGTTTAGTCTTTGTAAACCATCCACATCCTTCAGAAACATGTCCTAAGCATTCTACATGAATGTATTCCTAACAAATTTATAAATGAACCCCAAAAGTGTTGAATGCTTAATTAATTCTTTCCTAAAGCCAACAACACCTTGTTTAAAAATAGTACCATCCACTATAAAAAAAAAACATCATTCCAAGTGTCAGACAATAATGGAACCCTTACACTGGGAGGACAATTATCATATGAGGAAAAAGAACCCTCAAGACCAAAATCTAAATGCGGCCCAACAAATTTTAATTTCTTGGTTATCCTAACTATAAGGTAATTTCCCCTGTTTCATTACTCTTTTACTAACCCCTACATTGAGTTATTTCTACAAATTGAATTGTCAACACTTGTTTGGTTCAATACACCACCAACATGATCAATTACACTAGGAATGCCGCTGCCACACTCATCCATAATAGAATGAAGGTTAACTGATGGTAAACTAGGATTACTACTAGAGGGCTGTTTGGAGGTTTGCAGTACCATAACAGAAACAATATTCTGGAAAATAACAGAGTATATTGAAATCATGTTACCCAAATCAATTTCAGACTCTAAAGCACAATTACAAATTGAACCAATTGAGTATTTAAGTTTAAAAGAATTTGAATCCAAATTGGGCCACATACATTCGATATCAGTCACCAACCCAGAAGAAGACGATTATTTTCATTTTTTTTATGCCTACACTGCAGAAACACACATATTTTGTCTTGATTACTCTTGTTGAATTTTGTGCTTCTTGTGAGTTGGGGGAATATTCTTGAATACATGTTGAGTAGGTTTTGCCTAAGTGTGAGATTTAGATGGACACTTAGGGCTCAAACTTAGAATTGCCTAGCAAAACCCTAAATTTGGGGAGTGTATTTTATTTGATTAGATTTTATTGGACATTGCACAGACGCACCTATCTCATTTTTGTTGAGGTCTTGTTGTTGAGATATTGTGGAATGATTTTGAGGCTTGGATATTGTAATTGATAGTCTTTGAGATTTGGTTGAGCCTGATGGTTTGAATTGAGACTAGCCTATTTACTTGATTATGTGAAAATTTTACCTGTTTTCTGTGCTCATATTCATGATTAGAAAAGTCTGTGAGCTTTAGAGCCTTTTGAGACTGACATATATTATGGGTCTTGATTTTTTCTAGTGAATCATATTTAGAGTATACATTCTCACATTTGCACTTGCATAGTTTTAAGTTGTGTTTATGTTATTTATCTTATCTTATTGAGTGCTTGTTAGAGTTTAGGAAAACCCCATTTGCAATTTCAATTCATAGTTAGAATTTTTATATTTTTCTCTAACTAAAACAATAAACAAACAATTCACTTCTAGTTTACCTCCTGTGGGTTCGATACTACTTGTCCCTATACTTGTTTATACTGCACGATCCTTTCTTCTTGAGGGTTTGAATTTTGTAAATTTGCCAAATATTAGTTCAAGTCAACCACCAACATGATCAATTACACTAGGAATGCCGCTGCCACACTCATCCATAATGGAATGGAGGTAAACTGATGGTAAACTAGGATTACTACTAGAGGGCTGTTTGGAGGTTTGCAGTACCATAACAGAAACAATCTTTTGGAAAATAACAGAGCATATTGAAATCATGTTACCCAAATCAATTTCAGACTCTAGAGCACAATTAGAAATTGAACCAACTGAGTATTTAAGTTTAAAAGATTTTGAATTCAAATCGGGCCACATACATTCGATATCAGTCACCAACCCAGAATAAGACAAACAAAAATCAATCTTCAACGCTTTGCACTCGTCGTTGAAGATAACCGTTAATATGATGTCAATGGTCAATATGGTGTGAGATATAGGAAAACTGGGGTTTGAAATCGGATGAAAAGGGAGTTCAAAATTGAATACTAAAATAGAATTCAAAATTTGAATGCTCACTGATTTTGAGTGAAAGGAGGTCGAAATAGACCATTGGTTGAATAAATTGACTTGAAGCATCTGCAATTTCAATTCCATGCTCTAGAAATGGTACAAATCGCCAGCAAGAAATGTAAGATTCATTTTGGAAAATGATAGTGATCTAACACAAAGGAGGGGGGAGGGGGGGGGGGGGTAATTGGTGTTATAAATATTTAAGGGCATTATGGTAAAAATATAGAAAAATATGCACCCATTTGTAAGGAATCTTCACTTGGATGAAACTTTTTTTTTATTATATATACTAGTTTGAGTTATGAATGCATTTTAATCACTTGAATGTAATAAATCCTAGATTAAATGATATACGATCATTGTTAATCTTACTTAATCATGCTATTATACATACGTTACAAACACATCTATGATAATTTTTTCTCCTACACACTTCTCATATTTATTTTTCCCATCTACTAATTTTATCTCATATTTTTGTTTCACTGATTTTATTGATTATTGAAATTGATATCTTATATTATCAATTTTTACAAATTTTTTATTTAAATAAATAATTTAATGAAGTATAAGACAATATCGCTGGTTTATTTTAACTATCAATTCTAAAATTTATTTATTTCTTTAGTTATTAGAACAATATCAGACATCATGTTTTACTAAAATAATTTATTTATTTTTTAATATTGTCATGTTAGAATGCAATGTCTATAATTACTTTATAAAAATTGTTATAATATATAATCTTGCATTAGTATTGAAATATATTATTATTTTAATGCGTTAGTTTTATATGTACTAGGTGCACAGTGTAGTTTAAGTGTAATTTTTAAGGTAGTGTTTGTTTCCATCTTGAGTTAGATGGAACACATCCGGATGGGAAAAAAAGTGGATAAGGCAAATCCTGTGAATAGTGAATTTGTGTTTGGTTTGAATTGAATGTGGAAGGATGAATGAAACTTTAAGTCAAATCAATTCTTTTTTAGAGATGATGATATATTATTTTATTATTGTTAGTTAGTGGAGTAATAATTGAATGATTGTTCATTAATTATATTTTTTTATAATACATAAATAATTAAAAAAAAAACTTGATAATGAATAATTTTTTAGATAAATTAAATTAATAATAAATAAAATAAAACCTGTGTCTATATAATAAAAATTAATTTGATAATAAATTGTGTATATATAATAAAACATATCTTTAATTCCAATTCACAAATAATTACTCACATATCCAACTCCTAATAGTAGAGGTCTTGATTATTAATTCTATAATCATAATAAAACTTTAAATATATCTATAATGTTAATTAATTACATATACATAGTTTACATATTTTAATGAATATTCTAATATATATAAAAATATATATAATTAAAATTAATTTTTATTTTTATATTAGTTAATATGAATTAAATAAAAATGCATATGAACTATGTGAAAAGGAGATAAATAAAATATATATTTGATATGTAAGATAAAATTGATGTGATTTGTTATTACCTGATTATTTTCGTATGTGACTTGGATCAGGATAACAAATAATATGAATAATACTTGAATAAATGTGCGAAAATAAGTAAAGAACACCGAGATTTGCCCAGGTCTTATATTGCAAGAGCTGAGACTTAAGTAAAGTCTATTGATTGTGTAAAGGTTCGAATCCTTACAATGATGACCCTAGAGCCATATTTATAGAGTATTCTAAACAAGGCATGTGCATCATTTACTCCGAGATGGTCAACTAAACCGTTACAAAAGCTATTATGGAAAGTCTTCCATAATTAATAACAACTTCCATGTGTGGTCTCTGATTAGCTCTAATTATGCTACACATTTGGCGTAATTATTGTAATTACTCTCGGTGAGTTGACCTTGAGTGTGCTCGTGCTCGTCGACATGTACCTCGCTCGTGCTCGCAGACATGTACCTTGCTCGTGCTCGTCAACATGTATTTTGCTCTCGTGCTCGTCGACATGTACTTTGCTCGTGCTCATGCCCTAAGCTTTGCAATATTGAGTTTGAGCCTCATATGATTTATGGGCCTGAGCCCATATTATTAAATTATTGCTGCCACAACATGATTGATATTGAATTATGTGAAATAGGTTTGTAGGTGTATAATACGGGTGGATGTGCATTTTGGATGAGATGGAGGAAAAGTTACACGTATTATTATTGAAACAATACTATCTTTTTATAATAATATGCATAACTTCTCAGAAGTATTTTATATAATTTTTTTTAATTTTTTTAAAATTGCACGATACACTAGGTATACAAGAGATCTACCCTATTTTAATTATTTGAAAATATGCATATTTTAATTATTTGAAAATATGCATATTTTATGGAACAAATTAAAAAGAAAAATATGCAAAAAATTTTTTGGAGAGAAATAGTATTATTAAATCTAACTGTTAAATGAAAATAATTTGAATACTCCCTCCATCCATAAAAATTGGCCTATCTTGACAATTCACGGTTATTATTAAGAAAAGTAGATGTTGATGTGTAAAGGTGAGTGTATTTGTATAAAATAATATTTAATTATTATAAAAGTATTTGATGTGATATGTAAAAGTGAGCATATGTGTATAAAAAATAAAATTAATAATTATAAAATTTTCATTTTAAATAAGTGAACCATTTATCGTGGACGATCGTTCAGAGCAATTTGTAGCATTTATCGTGTGACAGGAGGGAGTATATAATTAAAACTAAATTTGACTGCCGTAGCTCATTTTATTGATGTTGAATTGTTAGACTGGCGAATTAAAGTAGATTAAACATGATTAAAGTAGCTCATTTTATCCTCGATAAATGGCCACCTTTTAATCTCTCATATTTTCTTGCTCTTCTCTCTTCCGGTCAAGCAGCAAGATGTCGCCGTCGTATCTTAACCTCCTCATACTTTTACTAATGGGTTTGGGTACGGTTTCTTCACAGTCTGTGGTTGAGTATCTGCCTGGTTTTCCCGGGAAACTGCCATTCAAACTCGAAACAGGGTACATAATCATCTTTTATTTTTGTTAATACATCTTCTTCTTATTGTATAGTAGTACTGGTTAGTATGTATGTCATTGTTAGGCATAAATCTTGTACTAGTGTTGTAAATGAAGATATATAGGCGTGGGGGAATTGGAAGACCTACAGATGTTCTACTACTTTGTAGAGTCAGAAAGGAGCCCTGAAAACGATCCCTTAATTATTTGGCTTCAAGGAGGCCCTGGTTGCTCTGGCTTTACTGGCCTTGCTTATATCATAGGTACATTTGCTTTTATCTGCAATCGCAAGTATTATTTTATGTATGTATGTATATATGGTGCTGGTGCAGGGCCTCTATTGTTTGACTATGCTGACACCCATAGCCCAATACCTTCCCTTTTATTGAATCCATATTCATGGACTAAGGTATGCATGCAGGTTTTTACAAATAATTATGACTTAGTTTGTGTTGGTAATGTATGTATGTGGGTGCAGCTATCCAACATTATATTTATAGACCAACCTGGATTTACTCACCCAAAAACTGCTGGGGCTTATGAATCTAATGATACACTTTCAGGGAGTCTCGTCTATGAATTTCTCCAAAAGGTCAGAAATCAGAGCATGTGAACTCTCCAATTCAATACAATACATAATTAATTAAACTGACGAATAATTGGTGCAGTGGATTATAAATCATCCCAATTTTCAAAAGAATGCGCTAGCTCTACGTAGGCGCTGATTCGTATGGTGGGATGATCGCTCCTCTTGTTGTTGACCATGTGTATGAGGGTAAAACTCATTTGCTTAATCAGCATTATTTATTCAGCAACAGAATTTTAATTAATTAAATTTCTTCATTTTAATTGGTAGGCATTAAAGCTGGGAGGGAACCACATTTGAACATGAAGGTATATATATATATTATCTTCCCTTCCCTTTGAAGTTGATAGTAGTTTGTGTGTGTGTGTGTGTGAGGGTTAATTAGTAATTCTCAGTTTTGTTGTGATAGCAGGGATACATTTTGGGAAATCCTATTACGGATTACTTTGTGGATTATAATGGAAGAATTCCGTATGCTCATCGAATGGGACTCCTATCTGATGAACTCTACCTGGCAATTAATCCTTTTCCTCTCTCTATATATATAAACTGCCATATTGATTGATCTAATGAAGTTTGTTTTTCTACTTAAACATTTCAGTCCGTAAAAGAAAATTGCAAGGGGAATTATGTGAGCAATGAGCCGAGAAACTATTTGTGTAAGAATGCCCTGGATAGAATTAATCAGGCAAGTTTGGACAATTAATCCTGCAGGAGGCTTCTATACTAATAACAAAAAATATTGATTCGCATGCAGTGTGTGGAAAAGATAGTCATTGCAGATATATCTGAACCGTGGTGTGATATGTTGGCGGAGGGGAAACGAGAGTTGTTATCACATCAGTACATGCCACTTGAAGACCAAATTATTAATGCTCGACGTTTTCTTCAATCCTCTGCTCCTCTTCATTGGTGTCGAGTAATGTTCCATTTAATTTCACTCTTTGTTCATGCAATTTAGGACTCTCTCTGGATTGGTGTATTCATTCAAACTCTTTTTTCTGCAGGTAATGAATTATTTGTATTCAAACAAATGGGCGAATATAAAACTTGTCCAGAAAGCTCTACATGTTCGTGAGGTATGGCAAATTTTGTTTTAGCATTTTTTATCCATCTTTCATGCTACACTTTTACATACACACTCAAGGATTTACATACACACCCCTGGGATGACACGTAATTTAAGAAAAATATATTTTTTAAATAAAGTAGTGGTATATGAGTAAATGTGTAGAAAGTTTGTGAATGTGCACGTAAATCGATGTTTCCCTTTTAAGTAGTGTGCAAATTGATTTGGGACAACCCAAAATAGAAAGTGTGCAAATTAGTTAGGGACCGAGGGAGTACAATTTACAAAAAAAAATCACTACTTTTTAGCAAATTGTATTATAATTACTTTTGAATACGTATTAAAATAATTCCAACCAACCAATTTTTTGTAATTTGAACTTATGGCATTGCTTAGTTGTTACCTACATAGCTGATTTTATGCATCTTTTTATTAACTAGGGAACAATAACTGAATGGGTACGATTTAATTTTGCGATAAGATATGGTAACATTTACACACAGAATGTTCTCTCTGTCGTGGATTATCACAAGAAGTTCACAAACCAGAGTGATTGTCGAGTACTAATTTACAGGTGACAACTGATTTTTATTATTATTCTGGTTTTAGCTACTTTAGTTTAATGTATATTATAACGTGTATACATATAATAAAACTCTATGTAATTTACTTTTTTCTTTAATAATTTATCATGCTGACAAATCAAATAACGTTATTAACAGCGGGGACCAAGACATGTGTGTTCCTCATTCGACAACCGAAGAATGGATAAAATCATTGAAATTGCAGGTTAAAGATGATTGGAGACCTTGATTTGTGGAAGGTCAAGTTGCAGGGTTAGTTCTGTTCTTATACACTACTACTTTGTCCTCCAATCAAATTTTAATGATTTATTTTTATTTTTTAATATAAGGTATACAACTTCATACTGAAATAGAGATTCAGACCTAACATATGTCACCGTGAAGGTTAGAATTCTTTCTCATGGCATTGTGAAAAGTTAGAAATGATTATGCATTTCATCAACTTGAATTTATTGAATGTGTGTTTGCAGGGAGCAGGCCATACACTTCCAGAATATAAGCCCAAAGAATGCTTTCCCATGATAGAAAGATGGCTTAGCGGCATCCCCCTCTGACTCTCACATGGGTCCCCCTCACTTTTTTGCCAATTAATATTGTGCTTTTAAATTTGTAAACATTTATTCACAACTTTGTTCTAAAATATGGGAGGTACATGTTTCAGTGAATAAATGATAAGAGTGGGAAGGATCGCATTTTCAAGAAAATTGAATTTTCTTGTAAAGACGCGTAAAGCTAAGTTTTTTGACTTTTTTATTTAAATATTATATTTTTAAAATTAATTTATCAATTTACTATAATTTTTGAAAGTGTTATCAAAATAATCAAGTGCGCACAAAATAGGGCGTCATCAGTAACAGCGTCCATATAGATAGGGTGTCTTCACTTTGCAGCGCTATTACTTAGTGCCCCCTATTAAATTCATACTCCTCCCATTGACTTCTAAATTCTAGGTGTACAAAGAGAAAGTCTTGATGATTCGTCAATGTATTTTTTCACTTGATTCTAAATTTCAGGTGTATAAAGAGATAGTAATTGGACTTCTGAATTCTGGTATCCACACATTCTTGGTGACCCATAATTATCAGATCTATAGCAAGTCCTCTGATCAATTAGTTTCTGATATAGCAAGTCCTCCGATCAAATTGTACATTGAAGTGAAGTCTTGGCTCTAATTCTCTGATTCCATTGACATTTGCTCATAAGATGCAGAAAACTTTAACGGCAGAATCTGTTCGAAGCAATTCGAAGCTTTTGCCGGCAAATCGAAAAAACCACCGCTCAAATTCCTCTCCGCCACTGCCTTAAAATAGGGATGAAGCACTGTTTCTCGCCCGGAAACGTTCCACAACCACTGCTCACCCTTTTCGCATTGAAGAAGACCCAGCTGCTTCGTTGCCGATAACCGCTCTTATCGGAATTCCCTCCTTGATTCGCCGTCGTGAGCTGTGCGCATCACCGTAAGTTGCCGATCAGAAATCTTCACTGCCAAACCGAGCCCAAACGTCACTTATTCGCCTAAAACCGTCCACAGCATCCACCAGATTTAATGGAAATGATCGTCGCAACCGCCTGCAAATGACCCAGCTCTAACCGCCACTCACTTACGCACAACCTATCCGCCTACTGCTCCTACGCCGGAACTCCCCTGAATTCGAAGACTTGTTCCCCCGTCAGATCTGGTTCGTGCCTCTAACCACCATTGTCTCACCTAGGGGTGGAGGAAATATCGAAAATACCGGTATACCGGACTTATCGTATCGAAAAATATCGAATTTATCGAAATTTTCGGTACGGTATGGTATCTTCGATACGGTAACGGTATATAAATATAGAAATTTCGGTATACCGCGATATACCGAAATATTTTCGGTATATTGAAATATTTCGGTATATCGCGATATACCGAAAATTTCATATTGAAAATATTTCGGTATACCTAAAATATTTCGGTATACCGAAATATTTCGGTATATCACGGTATACCGAAAAAATCAAAATTTTCGGTATACCAAAAATTTCGGTATACCGTTGTCATACCGAAATTTCGGTATACCGAAATTTTCGGTATGAAAACGGTATGATTTTTTTCGGTATCAAAATTTTGGTATATCGAAATTCGGTATACCGAAATTTTCGGTATGACAACGGTATGATATTTTTCGATATCGAAAATTTCGGTACGGTAACGGTATGGCGAAAAAATTTTCGGTATGCCGTACCGTCCACCCCTAGTCTCACCGCCAATTTCTCGCTGCATTCCACATCTACCTTCACATCAGACACCGTAAAAATGAAAAAGACGCCGGAAAAAAGATGACTCAATCGATTTAATGGGACTCACCTGCACAGACTCCCCAATTTGAAAATTGATTTAAGAGAGAATTTAGAGAGAGAGAGAGAATTGATTAATGAGATTGGACGTTTCAGGCATGCATCTAAGAGGCGTACAACTGAGAATGAAGTAGATGATGAGACTTTTGCTCAGAAAATAGTATGGTGAAGACGTAATTAAAATTAGTGCTGAGGGGCATTAGATTGCGAAAATGGCCTTGGGTGTGATTTGAAAAAAACAACTTCCCTATTTGTGTTTTGTAGGGAAAAAAATGTCTCTAGTAGTAATTTTCTCTTTTATATACGAGATGATCGATTCAATTCGATGTTGGCATTGCAGAATATAGTTGATGTATACATAAATAATAATCAATATTCGATCTACATTTGCATATATATATGTTCGATCCAATTAATATTTGCATTTTGCATATTTTTATTATAGAATGTAATTGATAATTTATAAAATCCACAATAAAAATAGGCTCACTGAAAAATAAATAAAACTATTCTTAAAAGAATGAAGTATAAATATAACTAGTCATATACTAATACAATTTTTTATACTATAAGATTTTTTTGGTCCATAAATATTAGTGGTTAGTAGTTAGAAGTTAGTTCACCAAGTCTCAATACACTCATATCTCCAAGTCAACCTTTTATACTATAAAATTTATTCAAATAAGATTTTATACTGATATATTAAAAATAGATTAAATAATAATATGATCATTGTTAATCTTATTTAATCATGCTATTATACTTACGTTACAATCACATCAGTTATAATTTTTTCTCCTACACTATTCTCATATTTATTTTTCCCATCTACTCATTTATCTCATATTTTTATTTCACTTGATTTTATTGATTGTTGAATATAGTTTGATATCTTATATCATCAAATTTTACAAGTATAAGGTACAACTGTGTTTACCTAAGACTTTAGTATGCATCAGATTCATTTCGTAACTTAAGTTTATTTTTAAAAAGTTATAAATATTACTAAAATATCAAACATGTTATTAATGAAAAATATATTTTTAAAAATATAATTTTTTTAGTAATAATTTATATAATTTTGTAATAATAAATAATATAATTTTTTAATATACATTCAATTGTATACTCATTTGGGATTGGGAGGGTTTATGACTTATGATATTTAGGCAGTAGGGTCTCCGGGTTAATTTTTACTTGATTTCTTTAAAAAAAAAACCCAAACTATTATGTAGAAGAAAGTACATTTACAAAATTAACCCTCTTTACAATAGTTTTATTATTTCCTCGGGGTCCCTGCCTTCGTTCTTCTGGATATTTCTTGGACCTTATGTATTTCACCCTCTTTTCTAAAATTAGGTTTCACAAATCAAACAGAGTATTTCCAACATTACTTCTCCCAAAATTTTCAACGACGGGGCCAATAAGGATGAGTTGGGCAGCAATGTTCTGGCGGATATGGTGATGGAGGTGGTGGATAGGCGGCGCCTCATCTCTCAACACCCGCTTTCCTCCGTAGTCTCTTTGTTCTCTTGTTTTTTTGGGTAAGTTTTAAGATTGGGTTTTCATCCAATAGCCCTGAATTTTTGAGAAATTAAATAATAAAACTCGGAAGAAAATGATTTGGTGGTCACTGGTGCGATGGAAGAAGAGAAAAGAGATGCTTGTGGTGTTTGGGCATTTGAAGAGTCATACTTCCCTCATCTACTTCTGCAATTTCATTTCCATGGCAGACATAAGAAATGCTAAAATTACAGTTTGACGAAGACAATGGGAATTGGTGGAAACCAGAAAGGAAGGACAAATTTGGTAATTGGTCTGTAAAGCCGTTGAACACAATTTTTTTAAAAGATTATGAGGGTGTAGATTTTAAAAAACATTTCTATTTAATCTCTATCAAAAAGTGTATATCACTTCTCTTTTTAAGTTGGTAAAACTAACTTATTTAAAATAAAAGTGATTCTACACTTTTAATAATAAGTGTTTAGACCGGGAATTTTCATATATGAAAAAACAGCCATTAATGTGTCATGATTAAAGTACGCGGATGGTAAGGCGGTCGATAAATGGCCACCTTTTAATCTCCCATATTTTCTTGCTCTTATCTCTTCCGGTCCAGCAGCAAGATGTCGCCGCCGTATCGCCGGCAGCTCAACCTCCTCATACTTTTACTAATGGGCTTGTGTACGGTTTCTTCACAGTTTGTGGTTGAGTATCTGCCTGGTTTTCCCGGGAAACTGCCACTCAAACTCGAAACAGGGTAAATAATCATCTTTACATCTTCTTATTATATTGTAGTACTGGTTAGTATGTATGTTATTGTTAGGCATAAATCTTGTACTAGTGTTGTATATGAAGATATATAGGCGTGGGGGAGTCCGAAGACCTACAGATGTTCTACTACTTTGTAGAGTCAGAAAGGAGCCCTGAAAACGATCCCTTAATTATTTGGCTTCAAGGAGGCCCTGGTTGCTCTGGCTTTACTGGCCTTGCTTATATCATAGGTACCTCTGCCTCCTCTTCATTTTATCAGCAATCGCAAGTATTATTGAAGTTTCTTTTATGTATGTATATGGTGCTGGTGCAGGGCCTCTAATGTTTGACTATGCTGACACACATAGCCCCATACCTTCACTTTTATTGAATCCCTTTTCATGGACTAAGGTATATATGCAGGTTTTTGCAAATAATTATGACTTAATTTGTGTTGGTAATTAATTATGTGGGTGCAACTATCCAACATCATATTTATAGACCAACCTGTTGGCACTGGATTTACTTACCCAAAAACTTCTGAGGCTTATGAATCTAACGATACACTTCAGGGAGTCTCGTCTTTGAATTCCTCCAAAAGGTCAGAAATCAGAGCATGTGAACTCTCCAATACGTAATTAAACTGACTCTTGAGTTTAATAATTGGTGCAGTGGATTATCAGTCATCCCAATTTTCAAAAGAATCCGCTCTATGTAGCGGGTAATTCTTTTGGTGGCATGATCGCTCCTCTTGTTGTTGACCATGTGTACGACGGTAAACTCAATTGCTTCATCACTTTGTGTGCATTATATATTCACCAATTACATTTCTTCATATTATAATCTTAATTGGTTTGATATGATAGGCCACATTTGAACATGAAAGTATGTATACACTCATGCATCATTAACTTAATTCCCCTTTTCAATATGTGTGTGTTTGACTTTTACTAATTGATTTTGTTATAACTGCAGGGATACATTTTGGGGAATCCTACTACTGATTGCTATATAGATATCAATGGAAGAATTCCGTATGCTCACAGAGTGGGGCTCCTATAAGATGAACTGTACCAGGCAATTCCTATTCCCAGTCCTTTATTATAAAACATAATCCATAATTAAATTGCCAAATTTTATTTTTTTTGTTTATTTTTACAACCTCAGTCTGCACGAAAAATTTCAACGGGAATTATGTGAGTGTTGATACGAGCAACCATCTGTGTAGGAATGACATGGAAAGAGTAAATGAGGTGAATCAGTTTGAAATTTTTTGTGTTTCCATTAATTAATCAACCTTGATTAATTAAATTGTTGTACTGATGCTCATGCACTGTGTTGAAAAAGTTTACATTTATCATATAATAGAACCATGGTGTGATATTACGAGTGGGAAACGACATCTGTTATCGCATCACATGCTTTTTGAGGACGAAAACAATGCTCGACGTTTTCTACAATCTACTGATCCTCTTCATTGGTGTCGAGTAATGCTTTCTTTAATTTCTCATTAAAAACTCACTTTTTGTAATGTTCACCCAAATGTAGTTTTCTCTGGTGCATGAATTCAAATTCTGTCTCTTGCAGGGAATGAATTATCTCTTCGCTAACAAATGGCTAAACATCAAACTTGTCCAGGAAGCTCTTCGTGTTCGTGAGGTATATATGTCATCAACCAACCCAACTCTCAATATGACTACTACCATTTTAGAATTTTGATCCATCTTGCATGATGCACTTTCATATTAAGCAAAATACATGTAAATCTTTTATAATTGGATAGGGAACAATAACTGAATGGGTGTGTTGTAATAGTGCCATGACAAATAACAATTACACACAGAATGTTGACTCTGTCTTGAAATATCACAAGAAGTTCACAAACCTGAGCGAATGTCGAGTTTTAATTTACAGGTATATTTTTTATTGTTCTAATTTCAACTACTATAGTTTAATATTATGTCATGTGTAAATACAAAAAAATAATATGTAATTTATACTTTTCCCTTTATTATTATTGACAGTGGGGACCATGACATGGTTGTTCCTCATTCAGCTACTGAAGAATGGATCAGATCATTTGAATTGCAAGTGAAAAGTGTTTAGAGGCCTTGGTTTGTTGAAGGTCAAATTGCATGGTTAGTTTTGTTTTTATACACTATTCTCTAGTTCTTCGATAAAAGTTTTAATATTGGTGGTAATATCATTTTTTTTTCTTTTTGTTTGTTTGGGTTAAGGTATACAACTGCATACTTCAACAAAGATTCAGACCTAACATATTCCATCATCAAGGTTAGCAATCCTTGTAAAGAATAACACAAAATACACATTCTCTCCTTATTATACATGTTAAGTGTAAAAGCTAAGCTGAGTTTGAATACTGAGTATTAAATCCTGATTTTGAGGTTGGATTCTGAGACAAGGCCCTGAACCTGAGAGAAAATGAGTCTGAATAAGGGCGAAGACGATACTGAGTCTGAGTGCTCTGATCTTGATACTCATCCTGAGTGTTCAGATCAGTGAAGGCACTTGTCCTGAAGACTCAGTAACCTGAAGGCATAATCCTGAGGTCATCATCCTGAGCCAACATCAGTCATCCTGAGTCAGTCATCCTGACATGCATATCCTGAGCTGAAAATGACCAATCTCCTGAGTCACTCAAGCTGAAGGTTTCGAGCTGACATTAAGGCGGTTATTTTGATAGCTGGCGGAGCAATCCTATTGGATGCCGGAATAGTTACTTCTGGCGGTTGTAACCATACAAACTCGTTGATTGATTATGGGTTTAGAAGGCAGTTAGGGTCTGGGCATCTATAAATACGTATTCATTCCAGAGAATTGAGAGAGATTTTGACATTAAAAATCCTTGAGAGAGAAAGCGTGTAATCTGTAAACATTATTCCATTGATTAGTGAAGTGAGTTAACCCCATTCGTGGATGTAGTTTAATTTGATCGAACC
Organism: Prunella vulgaris; assembly: GCA_026898435.1. NCBI lineage: Eukaryota > Viridiplantae > Streptophyta > Magnoliopsida > Lamiales > Lamiaceae > Prunella > Prunella vulgaris. The sequence continues at coordinate 3,379,877 of JAPKLY010000006.1, read as the reverse complement.
ACGTAAAATTCTTTGTTCTTTTGATTTCTTAATTTCTGCATTTGTGTTCATCGAATTTGTTCCAATTGTTCTGATTACTTGAAGTATTGTCGAAGTCGAATTTCGGTCATATTCATAACAATTGGCGCCGTCTGTGGGAAATGAGGAATAATCGACTGGCTAATCATCAATAAATGACATCTACCAAGTTGGATTTCGAGAAATTCACCTGAGCAAACGATTTTGGTTTGTGGAAGATCAAGATGAAGACTCTCTTGACTCATCATGGGCTAGCCAATGCCCTGAAGCCTGAAGATCAATGGCCACTTTATTCGTCAGAAAATCCAGGCAAGAAACAAGAAATATTGGAAAAGGCATATAGCACAATCATCTTGTGCCTGGGGGATAAACCTCTGAGGGAGGTGTGCAAGGAGAAGACTGCCATTGGAGTTTGGAGTAAATTGGAGAAGGTGTATCAGACTAAGTTTGTCACCAACAAGTTGTTCATGAAGCAAAAACTGATTTCCTTTAGGATGAATGAAGAGAAGGAATTGATTGAACAACTTGAGGAATTTAACATGGCTGCTGATGATCTTGAGAACCTGAGAGTGGAAATTGATGATGGTGATAAGGCTTTGATGCTCCTGAATTCTTTGCCTAAATCTTTTGAGAATTTCAAGGATACTTTACTATTTGGGAGACAGAATCAATTGTCATTTGATGATATTTTGGGCTCGCTGAAAAGAAAGTCCAATTAAGCTACAAGCTGATAAGAAAAATTCAGTTCAGGCTGAAGGCCTGAATGTCAGATTCAAGAAGGGCAAGAAAGATTTTCAGAACAAGAAAAAGAAGAACATAAAAGGGTCAAAATCTAGTGATTTTGTTGAGAGGAGGAAATGCTTTGCTTGCCACAAAACTGGTCATCTCAAGAAGAATTGTCCTGACAGAAATAGGAATCAGGGAGAAGAACAAAAAGCTGATATAACTGTTGCTGCTGAAGAAGGATATGATAGTGCTGAGGTGTTGACAGTTACTAACCTAAAGCTGAATGATGAATGGGTACTTGACTCAGGATGATCATTCCACATGTGCCCGGATGAATCATTGTTCAGGCAGTTGAGGAGGTTTGATGGAGGCTCAGTTGTGTTGGGCAACAATCAGACATGCAAGGTGAAGGGGAGTGGTTCTGTCAGGTTGAAGCTGCATGATGGAGTGGATCGAATACTCTCAAATGTGAGGCTGGTGCCAGAACTGAAAAGAAATTTGATTTTCCTGGGTTCACTGAATCAACTGGGTTATGAATTCAACACTGAGGATGGTTACATCTTGATAACCAAAGATAAGAAGGTATACATGAAAGGCAAGAAAATCAATTGGTTGTATATCCTAATTGGGAGCACTTCCACTGGATCAGCCAATAATGTTATGGACAGCACTAAGACTATGATATGACATAAAAGATTAGGCCATATTGGAGAAAGGGGACTCCAAGAACTGACAAAGCAGAAAGTCTTTGGGGGAAGGAAATGTGATGAAGTTGGATTTTTGTGACCATTGTGTCCTGGGCAAATCCAAGAAAATCTCATACCCTAAAGGTAAGAAGACTACTGATGCACCTCTGGACTATGTTCATTATGATATTTGGGGACCAGTTAATGTGGAGACTCATGGAGGTGAAAGATACTTCATGACAGTCATTGATGACTTCAGCAGGAAAATATGGGTGTTCATACTGAAGCAGAAGAGTGATGCCTTAGCAATATTCAGAGATTGGGTCAGTCAACAAGAAAATAAGAGAGAAAAATCCATTAAACATCTCAGGACAGATAATGGATTGGAGTATGTATCCGAGGAGTTTAATAATTTCTGCAAAGAAAGAGGGATCACTAGACATATGACAGTCCCTGCAAATCCTCAGCAGAATGGCCTTGCTGAGAGAATGAACCGGACAATCCTGGAAAAGGTCATGAGCATGCTCTACCAAAGGTATTTTGGGGTGAGGCAGTCAGTACAGCTTGCTATCTAATAAACAAGTCACCATCCTCAGCAATTGAGTTCAGGACACCGGATAAGGTGTGGTATGGAAGGATCTCAGATTACAACAACATGAAGGTATTTGGTTGCTCAGCTTTTGCCCATATCAGGCAGGACAAGCTAGAACCTAGAGCACTGAGATGTATCTTTATTGGTTATCCTAAGGGAATAAAAGGATACAAGTAATGGTGTCTGGAACCTGGTCACAAAAGGTGTATCGTCAGTAGAGATGTGACTTTTACTGAGAAAGTCATGGGATACAATCAGCCCATAAGCACTCAGGACTCAGATGGAATCCTTTCAGAAGAAGGCATTCAGGTTGTGGTGGAGACTCCTGACAAGAACTCAGGACAAGCAGACACTGAGTTAGATGAAAACTCAGGAAGACATCAGGAGGAATCTGAGGAAAGTGATACTGACAATTCAATTTCAGATACTGAAGGCCAAGATCTCAGAAATTATAGTCTAGCAAGAGACAGACACAGGAGAAGCATACACCCTCCGACTAGATTCGGTCAGGCTGACATGGTATCCTATGCCCTGATAACTGCTGAAGAAATTAAGCATCAGGAACCACAGAGTTATGCTGAAGCGGTGTCAGGCAAAGACAAAGAGAGATGGATATTGGCAATGACTGAGGAACTTCAGTCATTAGAAAAGAACTACACTTGGACCTTATTGAACAGAGTTCAGGAACAGAAGGTAGTCATTTCCAAGTGGATCTTCAAAAAGAAATCTGAAATAGGGTCAGGAGGAAAAGAGAAGTTGAGATACAAGGCAATATTGGTAGCCAGAGGATTCACTCAGAGAGAGGGGATAGATTTCAATGAGGTATTCTCACCTGTTGTAAAACATTGCTCAATACGAATTTTATTGTCAAAGGTTGCTCAGGAGGATCTGGAGCTTCAGCAGTTAGATGTCAAGACAGCCTTCTTACATGGAGATCTGGAAAAAACGACACATGCAACAACCTGAAGGTTTTATCTTACCAGAAAATCAGGATAAGGTGTGTCTACTGAAGAAGTCATTGTATGGACTAAAACAAAGTCCAAGGCAATGGTATAAGAAATTTGATAGTTTCATGATCTCCATAGGCTTTACTAGGTGCAGGTATGATAGTTGTGTCTATCTTGAGAAACAAGGAAATGAAGTACTTACATACCTACTGCTCTATGTGGATGACATGTTGGTTGCAAACAAGAGTCCTGAAAGAATTCAGAAGTTAAAAAAAAAACTCAGTAACACATTTGACATGAAGGATTTGGGCAGTGCGAAGAGGATACTGGGCATGGAAATTATCAGAGATAAGGACAAAGGAAGGTTGTTCTTAACTCAGAAGGATTACATCCTGAAGATACTCAGGAGATTTAACATGCATGAATCTAGAATTGTATCTACTCCCCTTGGTTAACAATTCAGTGTCCGAAGTCAGAAGAAGAGAAGAGACAAATGAGTAAAATTCCTTACTCAAATGGAATTGGTAGCATAATGTATGCTATGGTGTGCAGCAGACCAGATTTAGCACATTCAGTCAGTGTGGTCAGTAGATTTATGGCAAATTCGGGGAAAGACACACTGGGAAGCCTTTAAGTGGGTTATGAGATACTTAAAAGGTACTGAGAATTTGGGGTTACTCTTTGAAAAGACCAAGGACATAGCACAACCTCTTCAGGGATATGTGGACTCAGATTATGCTGGAAGCATTGATACGAGGAAATCCTTAACAGGATATGTGTTCACATAATATGGTACATCAATCAATTGGAGAGCAGTACTCCAGTCAGTAGTGGCACTCTCAACTACTGATGCTGAATATATTGCAATGACTGAAGCAGTTAAGGAAGCGATGTGGCTCAAGGGTATGATTAAAGTATTTGGAATAAGACAAAAGGAAGTTGCAGTTTAGTGTGACAATCAGAGCACAATTCAAGCATCAAGTCTTTCATGAAAGATCCAAACATATTGATGTAAGGCTTCATTTTGTGAGAGATGTGGTGGAAAAGAAAATGATTTCAGTGCAGAAGGTTTCTACTGAGGACAATGCCGCGTATATGCTGACTAAGGTCTTACCTATTTCCAAGTTCAGATACTGTTTGGAGCTGATCAAGCTGCGGTCATGGGATGTACCATGAGTTAGGTCCTAAGGTGGAGTGTGGAATGGGGGAAACTCACTTACTTTAAGGTGGAGAATTGTTAAGTGTAAAAGCTAAGCTGAGTTTGAATAGTGAGTATTAAATCCTGATTTTGAGGTTGGATCTTGAGACAAGGCCCTGAACCTGAGAGAAAATGAGTCTTAATAAGGGCGAAGGCGATACTGAGTCTGAGTGCTTTGATCTTGATACTCATCCTGAGTATTCAGATCAGTGAAGGCACTTGTCCTGAAGACTCAGTAACCTGAAGGCATAATCCTGAGGTCATCATCCTGAGCCAACATCAGTCATCCTGAGTCAGGCATCCTGACAGGCATATCCTGAGCTGAAAATGACCAATCTCCTGAGTCACTCAAGCTGAAGGTTTCGAGCTGACATTAAGGCGGTTATTTTGACAGCTGGCGGAGCAATCCTATTGGATGCCGGAATAGTTACTTCTGGCTGTTGTAACCATACAAACTCGTTGATTGGTTACGGGTTTAGAGGGCAGTTAGGGTCTGAGCATCTATAAATATGTATTCATTCCAGAGAATTGAGAGAGATTTTGACATTAAAAATCCTTGAGAGAGAAAGCGTGTAATCTGTAAACATTATTCCATTGATTAGTCAAGTGAGCTAACCCCATCCGTGGACGTAGATCAATTTGATCGAACCACGTAAAATTTTTTGTTCTTTTGATTTCTTAATTTCTGCATTTGTGTTCATCGGATTTGTTCCAATTGTTCTGATTACTTGAAGTATTGTCGAAGTCGAATTCTGGTCATATTCACAACAATACATCTACATGTTTAATTCACGTAATTGAATACCAATCATGTTAACTTATTTTACACTGAAATATATATTTTATTTATTTATTTTACATGTCATATATATATTTTTATTCAATTATCTCTTCTATATCGAATATATATTTTTATTTAATTATCTCTTTCATTTCAAATTTATATTTTATGTAGACAAATAATATAAAAGTTTGAATTAATTTTAGTTATATACTAATACTTTTTTATTTACATTAAGAATAATCTGTATATATTTATATAGATTAGAAGTTTTGTATGTACATATTTATTATCAATTTAAATTACCTAAAAAATTATCTTATCAGTTTTATTTATTTTTTAAAATTATTTATATTATATATTACAAAAATATATAATTAATATGTAAGCCTTCAATAATTACTCCTCTAACTAACAATAATAAAAGTCATAGTCTTGTATGCATTAAGTGAACCGTATAATTCAAGTGTATATTTAGAAAGTTAAATAAAATACTACTGAAAATTTATACATATTATAATTGAAAATTTATTTTTAATGATGTAACTTTTTTGTAATAATACGTGTGACTTTTCAATAATAAATGATGTAATTTTTTTAAAATACACTTGAGTTGCACGGTGCATCTAGTGCACATGAGACTTACTCATAATAAAACACTCCCACCGTCCCACTATATGTTGCTCATTTTGTCATTTTCCCATTTTCGTCCGTCCCATTATATGTTTCTCATTTGTTCTTTTTATCTTTTTTTTAAAATTATTATTCATTTTTTATTATTATTTTCATTATTTTTATACTATTCCTATTATTTTTTTTTTTTACTTTTTCCATCATATCACTTATACTTTTTCACTTCTACCTTTATCCGTGTGTCCAAAAGCAACGAGTTATATCGTGACGGATGGAGTAATACATCTTCGTTACTAAAAAGTATTGATTTGACATAAAATTCTATAAATTTCTACCATATCTAATCTAAATCACACAAATTACTATTTACATGATTTGCCTCATTCACTTTTTTTTCCATTAAAGTGTGCTTCATAAACCTCTACACGAAACAAACACTACCCTAAGATTTGGAATTTAATTAAACCTCCCTCCGTCCCACTATATGTTGCTCATTTTGCTATTTTCGTCCGTCCCATTATATGTTTCTCATTTGCTTTTTTTTTTTAAATCTTTTTTAAAAATTATTATTCATTTTATTATTATTATTTTCATTACTTTTTATACTATTTATATTATTTTTTCACTTTTTCCATCACATCACTTATACTTTTTCACTTCTATCTTTATCCGTGTGCTAAAAAACAACGAGCAATTTATATCGTGACGGAGAGAGTAATACATCTTCGTTACTAAAAAATATTGATTTGACATAAAATTCTATCAATTTCTACCATATCTAACCTAAATCACACAAATTACAATTTACATGATTTGTCTCACGCTTTTTTTCCATTTAAGTGTGCTCCATCAACCTTTACACGAAACAAACACTACCCTAAGATTTGGAATTTAATTAAACCTCCATTCCCCCTCCCCCAAACACATATTTATATGTTCTTTTGTCTGGGGGAAGGCCATACAGCTCCGGAGTTTATGCCCTTGGAATGTCTTGCCATGTTTGATAGGAGGCTTAGCCACAACCCCTTTGAAGTGAGGTCGCCTCACTTGTGTTGCCATCTATCAAAAAATATTATCTTATTTAATGTAACGTAACGTAATGAGTCACAAAATTGTCTCAGGCGTCTTGCGCTGAACAAAGGATAAATTTCACGAATGATTTCATGAGAATTTTTGCTCATAAATTTGATTTTATTTTAGTAAAATGGTTCATAAGATTTTTTCGTAAAAAATAATGGATTATTGTGAACCAGATCAAAAAAAAATTTGGGATTAAAAGCGCAGTTTATTTTAATAGATGGAATTAAATGTCTATAAAATGACTAAAACGTGTAAAACCAGATCTGTTGAGCATATATTTTAATGGACCAAAAATACAATTTACCTGGTGAATAAATGCTAAGAGTGGGAAAGGGTTGCATTTTAAAAAAATGGATTTTTTTTTTTTAAAAATAGAAAAAGAAACTTGTGAAATTTGAATGCAAAAAGTCAATAATATTTGAGTATGTCTCTCATGCATCAGGTGCACAATGCAACTCAAGTGTATTTTTAAAAAGTTACACTGTTTACTACTGAAAAGTTATATCATTAAAAATATATTTTTCAGTAATAACATGTTTAATTTTTAAAAAATGAACTTAAGTTGAACGGTGTAACTGATGCATACAAGACTACGGTATAATATTTTTACAAATTTTATAATATATACCAAAAAAGAATTGACTTATATTTTTTCATAATATCTAATTTATTATACTAAACAAGTTAATAATTTTTCAAAATTGAATTGTTTGGACTTATTAATTATGCGGCTAAAAGGAAAAAAAAAATGATTTGCATACTATGTGATACCCGAGTCTCTCATTATTCATTGGCCAATATACTGTTGCATGCATTTTATTTACTTATATGCTAATTGCTTGAGTATATCTCATGCTTTATGTGGATTTAAATTATTTATGTGTTAATTTATAATTCCTTTAATATATTTTATGCATTATGTGCAGTTTAATTATATTCATGATATTTACTATTTGAGTACATTTTATATTATTTATAATGTTGTGTTAATTATTTTATTTTTAAGTGTTAAATTATTTATTGAATTGATATATTTCTTTATTTGTTTATTAATGAGAAAATTCTAGTTTAATTTATTTGAGACCCTTGTATGATATAAATGTGTTGTGCTAATTATTTGGGTATTAGTGGTGTAAGTTAAGTGTAGATAATTGAGGATTAATTGTAATAATTAAATAAATTATATATATATATATATATATATATATATATATATATATATGTGGTAAGAGGCGTAAGTTAGTAAACCTACTAACTAAAAGAATAAGGATAATGATTAAGTTACTTAAATAAATATATATGTATAATATACCATGGCGGCTAACTGTTTTACTTATAAATTAAGTTAATAATTAATAATAATAGTAAAATAAGATATAAGTATATATATAGGATATATGTGGCGCTGCCACGTAGTAAGGTTAATAAAAAAAAAAGGAATAGAAGGTAAAGGTTGGCGGTAGAGTGGGATTACTATCCCAGACTTCAAAACAAATCCCAAACCTATTTCTCACCTGAATAGATACGAGAAAGAAAAAAAGAAAAAAAAGAAGAAGAAGGTCGCGAGAGTTGCGACGCGGGAAAAAAAAAAAGAAGGAGAGAAATTTGACCCCTATTCAATAAGAGCCTAATTCAAGTAATTCTTGTACATAAAATTTAGTAGTGTTTTATTAATTAGGTGAAAGTTTGAGTAGTTTTAGTTATTTAGTAGATTTGAATAGTATGTGTAATTAATTGTTATTAGATACGATACGAGAAGATGCTAGGGTGCGGTAGGGGTTTATATTATCGGCGTTCTTGCGGATTTGAGGTAAGTAGAAATTCATTTGCACTGCAATGCATAAACATATTATTTTGTAAATTATTTATATTTAAGTGATAACATGTGATTTTGAATAGATTGTAATATGTGAATTATGTCCTGTGAATATGTGGAAATGAACTTATATGCTCTATTTGATGTGGAATGAGCCTGTGAGCTCTATTTGTTATGTTGAATGAGCCTGTGAGCTCCAGTTGATGTTTAAGGAGCCAGTGAGCTCCATAATTGATACAAGTTGAATCTGTGAGTTCAATAATCTATGAATGTTGTTAAATGTCATTGATTGCACGAACATCATGCATCTCATGCATTGAAAATTAATTGATTTCTGAAAGTGACCACTGATTATACACCGAGGGTGGTAAGGGGCAACCTGGGAAGAAGCGACCTAGGGAAACCCAGTGTGGAAACCTAGTGTAGGCTACCTGGTGTGGGCCGACACTTTATTTGATTATGATTTAAGTGTTTCCCTAGGGGGACTTCCTGCGCGGACAGAGAGTCATGTTTGGTGATGGACCTTGCTGGTCGCTGGAGGGTAGATCCTTGGATTCACTATATGGGTCGGTGTGGTGGGATGACTTCTTCGTGGACATGGGAGCGTATGTGAGATCCGAACCCTAAATTGGGCCACAAGAGGATGGGCCCCACGTCGATATCATTATTGACCACTTGATTATGTGTATATTGAGCTCTTGCCGGTGTATAACAGTGTGTCTAGATAGGGTCCTGTAGAGTCTTCATAAATAAATTGGTGATTTCAAAAGAGTGTGCATGTGGAGGTTTTCAAAAGAATCACATCATCATGCATAATTTCTGCTTACTGAGATTTATAAATCTCATTTAGTTTATGCATTGTAGGTAATCCCGATGATATGTGACGTGGTGATGAAACTGGAGTAGCTGTGGCGCTCTTGCAGGCTTTTTGAGTTGCAGTGTACATAGATGCGACCTGCGGGCAGGACTGTGGCTTATTTTGCTTCTGTTGTGTTTGTTTTAAACTTGTATTGTATCATATTGTAAAACTATGTATTCTGTTGTATGTTTTGGAGGCAACGTAGTTTGTTTGTGAGGTTTGAAAATGACTTTGTGAATGTTAACAGGTTGTTGGGTTTGATATAGTGTTATGCTGTCGAAATTGAAAAAAAAAATTATAGCCGATTTTCAGGTTGAGTTTTATTTAAACTTGTCGTATGCTTGTATGTGTTAAGTGTGGTCGTGTCATACTAAGCCAGCTAAAGTGTTCAAAAATACAAATCTTATTGAGTATTTTAAAATATTGTTCACTGATTCTAAGTTTAAATTGATCGAGTTACTTTCTTATTTGGTGTAAGGGGACGCTTGGTATTAAAAAATTTCAATGGTAATAGGAATGAAAAAATATATATAGTAATTATAATAGGTAATGAGTACAAATAAGATACATAATATTGATTTTATCTTAAATAAGGTAATCATCACCCCATGATTACCTACTCCTCTTTTTATAATCATCCTCCCCAATCAATTTTTCATACCATAACCAACAACTTTTGTTTTTGTAATTTTTTTCAAAATTGAAGCACAACACTAATGTTGTAACCACTATGAATATAATAACTAATTCACCATTGTTGATAGAATTTACTAGTGATGTTCTTATGTGGCTTAATGTAATATATTAATCCTATCAAACAATAATGTAAGAATGTGTTCTTAGATGGATAATATAGAGAGAGAAAATAGAGAGTTTAGAGAGAGAAAATAAAGTGTATTATGGTAAAGTTGTTCTTGAATAGTACAAGGAAGACTTATTTATAGGTGTGCAAGTGTGAAAGGGCACCTTATGAGTCTGTTGGGCTCTTGGTGTTGACGAGGGTTCTTCACCCTCGTCTTGGTCCCTCACAATGCTCATTTTTTAATGCTTCGTCCTATTACATGTTCTATCTAAACACCGGTGGCCCTGATCCCTCATATTGGACGAGTTTCTAGGCGAGCTTCGTTGCCTTGTGCTGATTTTATGAACGATGTAGCGCTGGACTTGTGCTTGGTCTCCTTAGACGGGGGCGAGCTCCCTCTCGAAAGGAGAAGCTCGCCCGTTACCTTCTCTTCTCTTGGTGTATTTGGCCGCTGGTTTTGGCCAATAAGGAACCTCGGCGAGGTTCTCACCTACCTCGCCGAACTTTTTTGTGTTAACACCTTGGATTAAGTTCGCCTATCAACAACCATATGTATGGGTAAAAAGAAAAATCAAATTTAATACTACTTCCATCCCCAAAAAAAATTTGCGTATTTTTTGGAACACAATTTTTTAAAAAGATATACTCCCTCCGTCCTAGGGGTATTTGCACCCCTGAGATGACACACAGTTTAATGAAAATGTATTTTTTTAAATAAAGTAGTGGTGTATGGGTAAGTGTGTGAAAAATTTTGTGAGTGTGCACATAAATCGATGTTACCCTTTTAAGTAGTGTGCAAATTGATTTGGGACAACCCGAAATGGAAAGTGTGCAAATTGGTTTGGGACGGAAGGAGTAATAAATAAAATGTGTAAGATTATGAGAATATAAATTTTTAAAAATATTTTATTTTAAAATATGCAAATTTTTATGGTACAAATATAAAAGAAAAGTAAAAATTTTGTGGAGAGATAATATAATTAAATCCAACTGTTAAATGAAAATAATTTGAATATATAGTTAAAATTAAATTTGACTGCCGTAGCTCATTTTATTGATGTTGAATTATTAGACTGGCGAATTTTCATATCTCATGTTTTCTTGCTCTTATCTCTTCCGGTACAGCAGCAAGATGTCGCCGCCGTATCTCATACTTTTACTAATGGGTTTGTGTACGGTTTCTTCACAGTCTGTGGTTGAGTATCTGCCTGGTTTTCCCGGGAAACTGCCATTCAAACTCGAAACAGGGTACATAATAATCTTTTATTTTTGTTAATACATCTTCTTCTTATTGTATAGTAGTACTGGTTAGTATGTATGTTATTGTTAGGCATAAATCTTGTACTGGTGTTGTAAATGAAGATATATAGGCGTGGGGGAATCGGAAGACCTACAGATGTTCTACTATTTTGTAGAGTCCGAAAGAAGCCCCCAAAATGATCCCCTAATTATTTGGGTTGAAGGAGGCCCTGGATGCTCTGGCTTTACTGGAGTGGCTTATGTCACAGGTACATCTGCCTCCTCTTCATTTTATCTGCAATCGCAACTATTATTGAAGTTTTCTTTATGTATGTATATATGGTGCTGGTGCAGGGCCTCTAATGTTTGACTATGCTGACACTCATAGCCCCATACCTTCACTTCTGTTGAATCCCTATTCATGGACTAAGGTTACATATGCAGGTTTTTTGCAAATAATTATGACTTAATTTGTGTTGGTAATTAATGTATGTATGTATGTATGTGGGTGCAGCTATCCAACATTATTTTTATAGACCAACCTGTTGGCACTGGATTTACTTACCCAAAAACTCCCGGAGCTTATAAATCTAATGATACAATTTCAGGGAGTCTCGTCTATGAATTCCTCCAAAAGGTCAGAAATCAGAGCATCTGAACTCTCCAATCCAATACTTAATTAATTGAAACTGAGTATTGAGTTGAATTATAATTGGTGCAGTGGATTATAAATCATCCCAAATTTCAAAAGAATCCGCTCTACGTAGCCGGTGATTCTTTTGGTGGGATGATCGCTCCTCTTGTTGTTGACCATGTGTATGAGGGTAACACTCATTTGCTTCATCACCATTATTTATTCAGCAACAAAATTTTAATTAATTAAATTTCTTCATTTATAATCTTAATTGGTTTGATTTGGTAGGCATTAAAGCTGGGAGGGAACCACATCTCAACATGAAAGTACTCATTAGTATCTTCCTTTTCACGAGTTGATATAGAGCAGTGTGTGTGTGTGAGGGTCAATTAGTAATTCTCAGTTTTGTTGTGATAGCAGGGATACATTTTGGGAAATCCTATTACGGATTACTTTGTGGATTATAATGGAAGAATTCCGTATGCTCATCGAATGGGACTCCTATCTGATGAACTCTACCTGGCAATTAATCCTTTTCCTATTCATATGTATATAAACTGCCACATTGATCTATTATGAATTTGTTTTTTTTTTTCCTTATAAATTTCAGTCCGCAAAAGAAAATTGCAAGGGGAATTATGTGAGCAATGAGCCGAGAAACTATTTGTGTAAGAATGCCCTGGATAGAATTAATCAGGCAAGTTTGGACAATTAATCCTGCAGGAGGCTTCTATACTAATAACAAAAAATATTGATTCGCATGCAGTGTGTGGAAAAGATAGTCATTACAGATATATCTGAACCGTGGTGTGATATGTTGGTGGAGGGGAAACGAGAGTTGTTATCACATCAGTACATGCCACTTGAAGACCAAATTATTAATGCTCGACGTTTTCTTCAATCCTCTGCTCCTCTTCATTGGTGTCGAGTAATGTTCCCTTTAATTTCACTCTTTGTTCATGCAATTTAGGACTCTCTCTGGAGTGGTGTATTCATTCAAACTCTTTTTTCTGCAGGTAATGAATTATTTGTATTCAAACAAATGGGCGAATATAAAACTTGTCCAAGAAGCTCTACATGTTCGTGAGGTATGGCAAATTCTGTTTTAGCATTTTTTATCCATCTTTCATGCTACACTTTTACATACACACTCAAGGACTTAATTACAATCTACAAATAAAATCACTACTTTTTAGCAAATTGTATTATAATAACTTTTGAATATGTATTAAAATAATTCCAACCAAACAAATTTTTGTAATTTGAACTTGTAACATTGCTTAGTTGTTACCTACGAGCTGATTTTATGCATTTTTTTATTAACTAGGGAACAATAACCGAATGGGTACGATTTAATCTTACCATAAAATATGGTAACATTTACACTCAGAATGTTCTCTCTGTCGTAAATTATCACAAGAAGTTCATAAACCAGAGTGATTGTCGAGTACTAATTTACAGGTGACAACTGATTTTTTTTTTATTATTATTATTATTCTGGTTTCAGCTACTTTAGTTTAATTTATATTATAACGTGTATACATATAATAAAAATCTATGTAATTTACTTTTTTCTTAAATAATTTATTATGCTGACAAATCAAATAACGTTATTGACAGCGGGGACCAAGATATGGGTGTTCCTCATTCGGCAACCGAAGAATGGATAAGATCATTGAAATTGCAGGTTAAAAATGATTGGAGACCTTGGTTTGTCGAAGGTCAAGTTGCAGGGTAAGTTCTGTTCTTATACTCTACTGCTTTGTTTTCCAATCAAGTTTTAATGATATATTTTTATTTTTTAATATAAGGTATACAACTTCATACTTCAATAGAGATTCAGACTTAACATATGTCACTGTGAAGGTTAGAATTCTTTCTCATGGCATTGTGAAAAGTTTGATTATGCATTTCATCAACTTGGATTTATTGACTGTGTTTGCAGGGAGCAGGGCATACAGCTCCAGAATATAAGCCCAGAGAATGCTTTCCCATGATAGAAAGATGGCTTAGTGGCATCCCCCTCTGACTCTCACATGGGTCCCCCTCACTTTTTTTGCCAATAAATATTGTGCTTTTAATTTTGTAAACATTTATTCACAACTTTGTTCTAAAATATGGGAAGTACATGTTGCAGTGAATAAATGTTAAAGAGCGGGAAGGATCGCATTTTCAAGAAAATTGAATTTTCTTGTAAAGACACGTAAATGCAAAGTTCTTTTGACTTTTTTATTTAAATAATATATTTTTAAAATTAATTTATTAATCTACTGTAATTTTTAAAGGCTTTATCGAAATAATCAAGAGCACACAAAAGAGAGGCGCTATCAAAATCAGCGGCCATATAGACAGGGTGTCTTCACGCCATTTAATTACTTACTTTTTATCTTATAATCATCTTTTTCATTCAATCTCCATAGCACAACCAATAATTTTTTTTTTGTAATTTCTTTTTAAAATTAGAACACAAAACTAATAATATAATTACTATAAACACAATCATTCATTTAACATGTATAAGGATAAAAAAAAAAAAATTTCAATCCCATTACCATTGAAGAATTTGAAGGAAGTGCCCCTAAGTTATTTTTGTTCCTCTTAATTAGTGAATACTCCTTCTGTCCCTTTAAAAGTTGTTTACAATTATTATCCCTTATTATAGTCAAGTTTCTCATCTACTCTGATCTTTTCTTATTTTTTGGTAAGTCATCTTCGCTGAATTTCAAGAATTATTTATGCACGTATGTAGGGGCACGGGCGGTCGCGCACTGGAATTTATATGTTTATTATTATATACGACATTGAATTTATAAATTTTTATCATTTGGTTTTTTAAATTATAAAATTTTACCTATTTTTATTTTTATACAAAATCCTTAGTCCGTCACGCTTATCATAATATTTATAGTCTCCATCCATCACCGAGTGGACCTGCTTTTGTATCAATCCATCATTGTCGACTCATATCTGTTTATATATTTTAATACTACATTTATTGACTCAGACCTGCTTATATTTATCAAAAGTTTTTTTAATTTTTATTTATCAAAAGCTAGCACACCGATTAATTAGCCATAGTTAATTGTGTCTCGATCGATCGGAGTTAATTAGATAAATCGTATCGTGTTTGGCGAGCTTCCCATCATAATATTTAATGGGTTAGTTGCTATTGGGAAATAATATATTTAAAAAAAGTAAAAGACAGTTACAAAGTGGGGCAATGTTTTTTTTTTTTTAATTTTATTATAAAGAGAAATAAGAGTGTAATATTTAAAATATTTGCACATTTATTTTAAATTTATTTTTTAGTGTGCATTTTTTATAATTTTTACACACTTGTCTCTTTTAATAATTTAAGAAAAAAGTGTAATCTACTTTGTTTTTTACCCATTCGCATATATTAATTTTTCTTTAAATTACAAATCTGAAAGAGTTATTATCTTCATTTTGTTAACTTCTAAGTCATGTTTTCCTGAAAAAAAATGTTTCCCTATATTCCCATTTTGATAAATACCTTCTAAATTTATACCAGCACTTCATTTATCTCTGCTTTTGGCCAAAGAGTGCGACTCATGTGCATGCGAGTGCATACCATGCACTCGCTATTGGGCCCGAAATTGAAACCCAATTAAAAAACTCGGCCCAAACATAAAAAAAACTCACGGATCCTTTAAAAATTCGGGTCTAACCCGATTTTAACCTAATAAATGCGCGCGAACAATGAAATTACACAAGCTGAGCGAGAATTGGAATCGAGGAAACGTGATTATGGCCGATTCTCATGAAACAGGTACTCAAATCTTAAAAACTTTATATACATATATATTTACTAATATCTTTCTCAAATTATTAT
This sequence comes from Prunella vulgaris, assembly GCA_026898435.1. Taxonomy (NCBI): domain Eukaryota; kingdom Viridiplantae; phylum Streptophyta; class Magnoliopsida; order Lamiales; family Lamiaceae; genus Prunella; species Prunella vulgaris. The sequence goes on along the minus strand of JAPKLY010000006.1, from coordinate 3,364,013 downwards.
ACGCAGATGATGATATATATATAAATCAACAAGAAAAAGAAGAACAAGAAGAAGAAGAAGAAGAAGAAGAAGAAGAAGAAATTCATGAAATAACAGAAGAACCAGAAGAAGAACAAGAGCAAAGTGATGATTGCAACTTAATAGTTCAAGAAGAACAAAATATTGACGAAGAAGGTACTTCAATAATTCTAGTAATATTATTTATGAGGTTGTTAAAAACTATTCTACAGGTATTGATAAACTATTCTTAGGGTATTCACTGAATATTCTAAAGGTATTGATATACAACACTACAGGTATTAATAATATATTATAAGGTATTGATAAACTATTCTTAGGGTATTCATTTTATATTCTTAAAGTATTAATAAAATACACTACAGGTATTCATAAAAATATTATTATGATATTGGACAACTATTCTTAGGGTATTCATTGAATATTCTAAAGGTATTCATACACTACACTACAGGTATTGTTAAAATATTATAAGAGTATTGATAAACTATTGTTAAGGTAATCATTGAATATTCTTAAGGTATTAATATACTACACTACAGGTATTAATAAACTAATATAAGGGTAATTATTTACTATTCTTAAGGTATTCATTGAATATTCTTAAGGAATTCATAGAATAAACTATAGGTATTAATAAACTATTATAAGGGTATTCATAAACTATTATTAGGGTATTTAAAAACTATACTTCAGGTATTACTAAACTAAAGTTCAAGTATTCATAGAATATTCTTAGAGTATTGATATACTACACTACTGGTATTCATAAACTACAATAAGGGTATTGATAAAGAATTCTTGTGGTATTTATAAATTCTTCATCAATTTTTGTTAAATGATACTTGTTTACAAATACAATTGTACTTGAAATTTTATTTAATAAAGTAAGGTTTTATATATTTGTTATTCAGGTATTTTATATTTGTTATTTATACTGATAAAATTATTTTCTATACTAAATTAGAATCTAGAGCAGATTCCCGGGATATAAGAGGTTCTTTACTTGGTGTGGAAAAAGATACAGTAGATAAAATGTATAAATTATACTGTATGCATGCACGTTCTCTGGGATTCAGTGTTAGAAAATCAACAAACAGATTTTCTCGGGGGGATGAACGTATATTATTGTCCAAGTTGTTCGTCTGTTCTAGTTCTGGATTAAGAAAGGATAATAGTGATTCGGGCACTGGAACATCAGAAAGAAAAAGGAGTATTGGAATTACAAGGACAGATTGCAAGGCTAAAATGCTAATCAGGAGAACTAATGAAGGAACATATGAAGTTGTACAACATGAAAGAGAACACAATCATGTGTTAACTAGGATTGAGTGGGGGCCATTTACATCGTTCTGAAAGACAAATTACAGCAGAAAAAGTCAAGGTTATAGAGGATATGCTGTCATCAGGCATGAGAATAATAGACTCATATAAATACATGTCACATGAAGTTGGAGGTGAAGAAAATTTAGGACACACAATGAAGGATCATTACAACCTTGTGAACAGATTAAAGATGGAACAAATTAAAGGAGGGGATGCCAGTAACCTAATTGACATTATGGAAAAACAAGAATCTGAAGAAAAGGATTTTTTTTACAAAATTAGGTTGAATGAAGATGAAAGACTCTCTAGTATATTTTGGAGAGACTCTCTAATGTTAGAAGATTATCAAATCTACGGAGATGTGATGGTTTTTGACACCACATACAGAACAAACAAATACAATCTCATTTGTGCTCCTTTTGTAGGAATAAACAATCACTGGAAAAATGTGATGTTTGGCTGTGCATTCATATCAGATGAAAAGACAGAAACATTTGAGTGGCTTTTTCAGATTTTCAAGAAATCAATGAGACATAAAAGCCCCAAGACTATATTCACAGACCAAGATTTAGCCATAGCAAATGCTGTGGAAAAGGTATGGTATTAATATATTGTTCTTAATGTATTCTAATACTATTATTGTTGAAATATATAATACTTTTTATTTATTAGGATGTTCATATTTTATCAAAAAGAGTATTCATAAATTGTTCATAGGGTATAAATATATTACTCTTAGAATATACAAGTATTATTCTTCACATGTTAATATTCTTAGTCAGATTCAAATGCAGTTATAACTTGAGGTATAAAAATATTGTTCATATGGTATTCATATTTGTTCATAGGGTATTCATCTTTATTCTTAGGGTATTAATCTTTTTTCTTAGGGTATTCATATTTGTGCATAGGGTATTCATATTTGTTCTTAGGGTATTCATATTTGTTCTTAGGGTATTGATATATTATTCTCAGGTATTACTATTTTTTCTTAGAATATTATTATGTTCTTAGAGTATAATTAATTAGTCTATAGGTATAAATATATTTGCCTTTAAGTATTTTGGTAACTTGAAATTTTATTTCAGGAATTTCCAGAAACAAGACACAGATTGTGTCTTTGGCATCTCCAACAAAATGCAATTTCCAGATTTGGAGAACTTAAGAGAGATGGCCCATTCAAAAATGTTTTTAACTATTGTTTATCAGGTTCTGCTGATCAGAATGATTTTGAAATCAGTTGGCAAAACATGATATCAACTTATGGACTGGAAAACAATACCTGGTTCAAGAGACTATATAGTCTTAAGGAAAAATGGTGTACAACATTGAGTAAGAATATATTTTCTGCTGGAATAAGATCATCCCAAAGAAGTGAAAGCACAAATCATGCAATCGGATTCAAAGCTCACAAACAGACAAATTTGACAGAATTCTACAAGATTTTCAATGACACAATAAGTCAATGGAGAAGGATAGAAAAAAAGGATGAATTCAACTGTTCTAGAATGACACCAGAATCTCCTTTTGGAATGAAAGGGATTATAAAGCATGCTGCAGAGGTATACACCCATAGCTTATTTAAGCAATTTGAAGAAGAATTCTCAAAATCTATATTTGCATCTTCTTTGGTTGCTGAACTCTGTGACACAACATTGGTTTATAATGTCAAGAGTGATGAGGAAGAAAGAAGTAACAGAGTAGTGTATGACACTGCAATGAACCTATTCAGCTGTGATTGTAAGAAGTTTGAAGAAATAGGAATACTATGCTATCACTGCATCAGGGTGATGAATGTACATTCAATACAAAAAATACCTGATAATTATATTTTGAAGAGATGGACCAAACTTGCAAAGGAAGAGGTATTGTTGGTCCCGAAACGAGTTAAATCAGTGTATGGGGGGGGGGGAATACACTGATGTCAGATTTTTCTGAAAGACTCAGA
>JAPKLY010000006.1:3330022-3345721 GCA_026898435.1 Prunella vulgaris | reverse complement strand
TTCCCTTTCAAAATTACAAGATCCTTTGGAGTACTCTGTGACTCAACATCAACAACAGCAGGATCATCAACAACTCTCTCAAACTTTTTCAGAACTTTCCCAACCAAATTCTCTTCAACCTCAACAGGAACATCAACTTCCACAGGGATCATAAAAAAATCATCAACCTCACTTTCCAATTGTAACAAATTCAATTCTACAGGATTTCCTACACCAATTCCACTCTTCACAATTTCCTTCCCTTCCACACTTTTATCAACATCTCTTTCCGAAACAACCTCAGACACCTTACCAGCATTGTCAACATTGATTACTTGTTTCACAATGTCACTTCCTTGATTCACACCTTCAATTGCTTCTTTTGATACATTCTCAACATCAACATTCCCTTCCTTCAAACCCACATTACCTTCTTTCTCAATTTCTTCTCTACCCAAAAAATCCTTCCCTTTCTCAAGATGAACACCATCTCCAACAATATCAGCATAATTCCCCTCAGGGAACCAAGTATCTTCATCACCACTTAAATTGGTTGCATAAACAACTTTTTCAGGTGTAAGCAATTCAAAACTTGGAGCTGAAGAAGCCAACTCCTTCATCATCGTCACATACTTAACAAGTGTATCAACATAACGATGAAGCTTTGGATTCATAAATTTTTTTTGAGTTTCTGAAACATCAGATCCACTCGTAGATTCCAATTGTGAGCTGTTTGAATTCTCAGTGTCAATGTAATCCAACAGCTTCTGAACCTTAACCATAAAATTCGAAGAAAATTCTCTTGCATCTTGTTCAATTGACTGCATAAGCACTTTAATATCCTGAAATAAAATTACAAAAAACAATAATGAAATATATACCAATTGAATAAAATAAATACCTTAAAAGAGAATAAAAATACCTCAAGTGCCACTGATTAATACACAAAGAGAATTTTATTAAATACCCAAAGATGAAATGAATCATACCTCAAATGAATCATCACCAACCTTTTTCTTCTCATGAGCCTTTGATTGGGCCTCTGATTTCTTCAGGCTTCCATTAACAGATAAAGGATAAACATCAACAACTAATTCACCAGAACCAAACTGTCCACCAATAGCCTCTTGTATACACCTCTCCCTAATTTTCTCATCAGTCCAGTGCTTGATCAATGTGATCGAGTTAGGCTGACACACACCTCTCCACTTCAAACGATGCAAATATATTATTTGTAAAATAACAACACAACCACTGATATTCTTCACACCATTGTTTCGATTCGTCAAAACAAATTCACATAACCTCCTCAAAACAAATGTACACCAATCATATTTTGAAATATTACCAACATCCTCTAAAGCTTTAAAAAACTAAGAACTTATAGTTCTATTGGCAGAAGGACAAAGAAAACAACATAAAGAATAGAGAACAAACATTCTCTTAAAATCATCACCACCATCACCACACTTTTCCAATATAATAGGAGGAATTTTCCATATCTGAGTTTTTGTAGCAATACCAAACCTCTCCCCAAAAGAAGTAAACGCAGACAAATCATCTGACCTTGAGTAGACAGGAACATCGTTGCCTTCATTCCTCGGGATCATTAGAACATCATAGACATCATCAGCACTAACTGAAAAATGCCTAAATTGATCCAATGTAAACATCAGACTGCTTCCATTAAAAATATCTACTAAAAAGAAATACATCTCTTTACTAAAAATTTTAGTAATCTTCACATGAAGCAATCCAACAAACCCAATACTCTCAACAGCTTCTCTTTGTTTCTCATTTAATGATCCAGTCAATTGAGCTAATGAACTGGGACTACATTGTGTTAGAAATTTGCTGCACAAATAACAATATAAATATAAATTATATTGGAAAAATTAATACCCTAAGTTAAAAAATGAATACCCAAAGAAAAAAAACTAATACCATAAGTTAAAACATAAATACTTAAAGAAAAAAACAAAAACACTCAGTAAAAACATTAATACCAGAACAACAAAAAACAAATAACCTTAGTTAAAACATGAATACCAGAGGATCAAAACACAATACCCTAACTTAAAAAATGAATACCCAATGAATAAAAAAACAATACCCTAACTTCAAACATAAATACTATGTACACTACACTACAGGTATTGAAAAATTCATAAGTTAAAACATAAATACACTAAGCTAAAAAATAAATACCCAATGAAAAAAATAATACCCCAAGTTAAAACATGAATACCCGAAGAACAAAAAATAAAACCCTAAGTTAAAAAATAAATACCCAAAGAACAAAAAATAATACCCTAAGTTAAAACATGAATACCCAAAGAACAAAATCCAACACTCTAAATTAAAACATTATCAAACATTAATACACAACAGAAATACAAAAAGAAACACATACTTTTGACTCAAATCTTCAGAGCGAGATTTAGCTTTAGGAACAACAACAGAAGAACTCGAAATTTTATCAGATTTCTTCTCCTTCTTCACAGGAACAACAGAACATTGTTTCTCCATCTCTTTTTCAGATTTATCACTGGGAGGAACGTAAGGAACAATAGCCGTAGCAACATCTTGAGACGTTTTCTGAAATTTCCGCCGACGATAAACAATTTTTTTCTTTGAAACACTTTCAGAGTCAACATTCTTCATCTTCTTCATGATTAAACCCCTAAAATCGACAACATGCAACAACAAAAACACATCTAAATACTCAAAAAATAAATATTCTCCATGATTTATAAAATAACAGTAAAAAATACATGTCGATGCACTTGAATAACAACAAACAAACATTGAAAAACAACATACGAAGAAATATTACGCCAAAACGAAGTTCCGTAACCGCCGAAAATGGAATCGCCAGAGAGAATTTGATATTGTAGAGAAGAAACAAATAGAGAAGATCGTGGGAGAGAGAAGGCAAATGATTTGAAAGCTGAAGTAAAAATAGTATCCAACTCAAACGAAAACGGGTATGGATCAGATCCACGTATTTTTCAATTATTAAACAAATTAAACAATCGGGCCGGTTTCTTAAAAAAAAGAAAATACAATCGGGCCTTAATTAAAATAAATAATCGAATTGGGCCAAAATTAGGCCCAAAAGCAAGTGCATAGTATGCACTTGCATGCACACGAGTTTTTGTGTTGGCCAAAAGTCATGTTTTTCCTTCTCTCACAATCACATACTCCCTCTATTCCACAGAAATTTGCACACTTTCCTTATTTGGATGTCCCACACGAATTTGCACACTACTAAAAAAGGAAACATTGATTTACGTGCACACTCACAAACCTATACACATATTTACTTATATGCCACTACTTTATATATAAAACATATTTTTCTTAAAAAGTGTGTGTCGTCCCGTAGGGTGCAAATTCCTACGGGACGGAGGGAGTATATCACTTGGTGGAAGCAAGAAGTATTTAATATTATAAAAATTATATATAAATAAGGAAAATGAAAAAAGCCATTGGGGCAGTAGCCTTCCGCGCGGGCCCCTAATCATATTTACACAACTACTCCAAAGAATTATTTATGCATGGGAGGCGCAAAGAATTTTTCTCTTCACATTGTTTTATATATATTAGTTAATCCATAGCTAACACCACTACTGCCTATTTTCCCCACCACGGTGTTAACAAGATGTGGCACCTCAACCTCATACTGATCATACTAATGCCTTTATCCACCCATACAGTTTTGTCACAGTCTCTGGTTGAGTATCTACCTGGTTTTCCCGGAAAACTTCCATTCAAACTTGAAACTGGGTATATATATATATATATATCATTTAATTAATTTTTTGTTAATTCAGATGTTTTCTTATTTTAGTACATACATATGGAATTAATATAAATCTGAGTGAAGATATATAGGCGTGGGGAAATCGGAAGACCTGCAAATGTTCTACTACTTTGTAGAGTCAGAAAGGAGCCCTGAAAATGATCCCTTAATAATTTGGCTTCAAGGAGGCCCTGGGTGCTCTGGCTTTACTGGCCTTGCTTATATCACAGGTACCTTTGCCTCCTCCTTTTATCTGCAATCTCAAGTATTGAATTTCTTTTAGGTTCCATTTGGATGGCTGAATTTGTAAATAAATGAATTTTAAAGAAAATACATGTAAGAAGACATATATTTCAAATCACAAATTGTACAAAAATGGAAGGAAAGAAAAAAATTAAAGAAAAGATAGAGATGTAAGGGTAGAGAGGAAGAATTTCACAAATGAAACGGTTTTGATGAGGATTTAGAATTCCTCCATTTTGAACATAAATTCAAATATAAGTATTTATAAATTCACCTAATTTACTTGAAAAGAGTAATTATTTGTGTGTGAAATCCACGAATTTCAAATTCACTCGTTCAAATGGAGCCTTATTTATTATATATGTTGCTGCAGGGCCTCTAATGTTTGACTACGCCGACATTGGTAGCCCCATACCTTCACTTCTATTGAATCCTTATTCATGGACTAAGGTATGCAGGTTTTTGCAAATAATTATGACTTAATTTGTGTTGGTAATTAATTATGTGGATGCAGCTATCCAACATTATATTTATAGACCAACCTGTTGGTACTGGATTTACTTACCCAAAAACTTCCGGAACTTATGAATCTAACGATACACTTTCTGGGAGCCTCGTCTATGAATTCCTCCAAAAGGTGAGAAATCAGAGCATGTGAACTCTTCAATACATAATTAATTGAAACTGAGTATTGAGTTGAATTATAATTGGTGCAGTGGATTATAAATCATCCCAATTTTCAAAAGAATCCGCTCTACGTAGCCGGTGATTCTTTTGGTGGGATGATCGCTCCTCTTGTTGTTGACCATGTGTATGAGGGTAACACTCATTTGCTTCATCACCATTATTTATTCAGCAACAAAATTTTAATTAATTAAATTTCTTCATTTATAATCTTAATTGGTTTGATTTGGAAGGCATTAAAGCTGGGAGGGAACCACATCTCAACATGAAAGTACTCATTAGTATCTTCCTTTTCACGAGTTGATATAGAGCAGTGTGTGTGTGTGTGAGGGTCAATTAGTAATTCTCAGTTTTGTTGTGATAGCAGGGATACATTTTGGGAAATCCTATTACGGATTACTTTGTGGATTATAATGGAAGAATTCCGTATGCTCACCGAATGGGACTCCTATCTGATGAACTCTACCTGGCAATTAATCCTTTTCCAATATATATATAAAACTCTCTATAAACTGCCATATTGATTGATCTATGAAGTTTGTTTTTCTACTTAAACATTTCAGTCAGCAAAAGAAAATTGCAACGGGAATTATGTGAGCAACGAGCCGAGAAACTATTTGTGTAAGACTGCCCTGGATAGAATAAATCAGGCAAGTTTCGAAGTTGTCAATCAATTAATTTGATGTACTAATAACAAAAAATATTGATGATGCGCATGCATGCAGTGTGTGGAAAAGATATTCATTTTTGATATATCAGAACCGTGGTGTGATATGTTGGCGGAGGGGAAATGAGAGTTGTTATCACATCAGTACATGCCACCTGAAGAAGAACTTATTAATGCTCGACGTTTTCTTCAATCCTCTGCTCCTCTTCTTCATTGGTGTCGAGTAATGTTTCCTTTTATTTCCTATGAATAAACTCATTCTTTGTTCATGCAAATTAGGACTCTCTCTAGTGTATTAATTCAAACTCTCTTTCTTTTTTCTGTGCAGGAAATGACCTATATTTATTCAAACAAATGGGCGAATATAAAACTTGTCCAAGAAGCTTTACATGTTCGTGAGGTATGCGGAATTCTGTTTTAGCATTTTTGATCCATCTTTCATGGTACACTTTTACATACACGCTCAAGGACTTAATTACAAATAAAATCACTACTTTAGCAAATTGTATTATAATAAATTTTGAATACGTATTAAAACATTCCAACCAACCAATTTTTTGTAATTTGAACTCAGGACATTGCTTAGTTGTTACCTACATATAGCTGATTTTATGCATCTTTGTATTAATTAGGGAACAATAACCGAGTGGGTACGATTTAATCTTACCATAACATATGGTAATGTTTACACACAGAATGTTCTCTCTGTCGTAAATTATCACAAGAAGTTCACAAATCAGAGTGAATGTCGAGTACTAATTTACAGGTAACAGATGATTTTTTTTATTATTATTCTGGTTTCAGCTACTATAGTTTAATGTATATTATAACGTGTATACATATAATAAAATCCTATGTAATTTACATTTTTCTTTAATAATTTATTATACTGACAAATCAAATAACGTTATTGACAGCGGGGACCAAGACATGGGTGTTCCTCATTCGACAACCGAAGAATGGATAAGATCATTGAAATTGCATGTTAAAAATGATTGGAGACCTTGGTTTGTCGAAGGTCAAGTTGCAGGGTTAGTTCTGTTCTTATACATTATTATTTATAAGATATTAAATTGCTTTTGTTTGAACGTCCATTACACCGAGAGGGGATGGTTCGTTGAGAACACTCACAATTAGGCACTAGATTGAGTGGACAACAAGCGAGAGTTGCGTTTACTTAGTTTGGTGAGGGTTTATCCTAATTCGATCACTTGATGAATTGGTTTTCGATGCATGTATACAATAGATCGTTAATTTAAACTCAATTGAAATTACCCGAAGCATTCCTCCACTCCTTGCACTTCTTTGGAAGTTAGAACTAGTTTTAATTTGCATGCTATTTAAGTTGCTTGTTTTAATCTAGCTTTAATTTTTGTTTGTTAATTTTAGCTAAAAAACCCCAAAACCCGGAACTTTTAAATTTTGTATTGCAACATGTGGATGTTTGAGATTAGATCCTTGGACTAGAGACACCTCCCTAGGGTTCAATAATTTTATAACTTGGTCAAGAATACTCAACGAACCTATACACTTGTAGGGTAGTGAATTTGTGTGTGAACACAATTTGTGTATCATGCATGCAACATCATCATTAACTTTTAACTTTGTTCAATATATCTTAATTTATTAATTAATCTAAAGGTAACTTGCATTAATTATTCTAACGTTCACAATTTTAAGTTCCTAAGTATTTAATCATCAATCGTAAACCTAAACTAAACCCTAAATTTCTTCATTAAACAATTTACGTCCACATCATTATTAAATTTTCTTCATACTTGCATGAACCATAAACCCTAAATTTCTTCACTAAATCATCTTACCTTTGTTATTCATGGACGGTGAAATTAATGATCGAATCCGTGAATTGTTTGGTGAAGACTCCATGTATGATGAATCTTCTGATAGACCAAATTTGAAATCACGGAGGAAATTCCTTCAAATCCAATTTGGGTGAATGAAAAGACGTCTCATTTCATTGTATTAAATAATTTTCAAAATATTTTGGAGAGTTTGAAAATTTGGATAATATAAATTTGTGTTATCCGAAATATTCGTATAAATCAAATCTATATTCTAGATAAATTCGTAGATAATTATGGTTTAAAAAATTTATCATATATTTTAAATCCCAACTTCTAGATAAATTCGTAAATAATTGATGAACAAGTATTTTGAATATATGATAAAATGAACAAGCATTTTGAATATATGATAAAATTGTTACGTAATTAATTTTGATTTAAAAAATTATAGTTTGACATATTTTTTAAATTTTAATTTTGACTTATTCAAAAAATTTGTTTTGGTTTAAATTATCTCGAGTGGTTTAAAATTACTAATTATTGGTTTAAAATTACTTTAATTTTAAAAATTTTAAAATTTTGTTTTATTTTTCCGTAATTTTCTTTTTTAAATTTGTGTGAAGACTCGATAACACACTACTTAGTAACTGTACTAATTATTGGTTTAAAATTACTGTAATTTTGAAAATTCAAAATTTTTTGTTTTTTTTTCTCGGCTGTTTGTTTTTTAAGTTTTTGTTTAGATTGCATAACCCACCACTTTAACAACTGTAAGTATATTTATTTTAAAAAATTATAATTTTGATATATTATTTAAATCATGCTTTATCCAAATATTTTATTTATTTATTTTTTCCTACCTATTACTTTAATTTGAATTTGTATTTTGGGTGGGTGATTTGGCTTTTTAATGTGATTGTGAAATTATATATAATTTACTGAAAATAATGTAAGAATTATTTACTATAGATAATTTTTTAGAGTAGATATCTCAAGTAGTTTAAAATTACTGTAATTTTGAAATTTTTATTTTATTTTTAGCAGTTTTTTTTTTAAGTTTACGTGGAGAATCAATAACCCACCACTTTAGCAACCGTACTAATTATTGATTTAAAATTACTGTATGTTTTGAAAAAAAAAAAAATTCAGCCTTTTTTATTTTTTTTAGTTTTTGTGGAGATTACATAACCCACCACTTTAACAACCGTAAATATATTTAGTGTAATTTTTTTAAAAAAATTGATATATTATTAAAATCATGCTTATGTGGAGACTCCATAACCCACCACTTTAGCAACTATATTAATTATTGGGTAATTTTATTTAGTTTAAAAAATTATAATTCTAATATATTATTAAAATCATGTTTTAAGATTAAGATATTATGAAAAATTAAGGAAATAACCTAATAGTATTACTCTTTTGTGAGGATGATACTAGAAAATAACATAATAGTATGTAATACTAGACTGTGTAGTTTCTAAAATTCAAAAAATAAAAATAATACTAATATTTATTGGTAATAGTATGTTTGGCAAGTATATTAGTTATATCAAAAATAAAAATAATACTAATATTTATTGGTAATAATGTGGATATTATTAGAAATTATTCATGATGGTGTGTGATTATCAATTGGATTAGTGATTTAGTGATTCTATTTACAAGTATTGATGTTGGGATCCTAATAGTATAACTGTTTTGTGAGGATGGTATTAGGAACTACCCAGTCTAGTATTACATACTATTAGGTTATTTCCTAGTACCATCCTCACAAAAGAGTAATTTAAACTTAAGTAGTATCAATATTAGTACTATAAAGATAGAACTAATTTAAATTTAAATTTAAGTAGTATCAATATTAGTACTATAAAGTGCTAGTGAACTATTGATAGTGATACTAGTGTTCATTCTAATTGAATTACTAATATTCATAGTGTGAAATACTTAAACACTATAAATATCAATTATAAATCATCATTATTATTATTCTTAAAATATATATTACAAAGATATAGAACTAATTTAAACTTACATTTTAAGTAGTATCAATATTAGTACTATAAAGTGCTAGTGAACTATTGATAGTGGTACTAGTGTTCATCCTAATTGAATTACTAAATTTTTTAGTGTGAAATACTTAAACACTATAAATATCACTTATAAATTATCATTATTATTATTCCAAAGATATAGAACTAATTTAAACTTACATTTAAGTAGTATCACCATTAGTACTATAAAGTGCTAGTGAACTATTGATAGTGATACTAGTATTCATTCTAATTGAATTACTAATAATGATAGTGTGGAATACTTAAACACTATAAATATCAATTATAAATCATCATTATTATAATTATTTAAGTGAATGTGTGCCTTGTATGAATCGGATTTATTTCCGATCATACACTATCTATCCTATTTCAATATAAGCCAAATTTTAGTATTTCATTAAAGGGTTTTTTAGTATCTACAGTAATTAGTAACACTAATAGTTTTATTCTACTACTACTAATTAATAGAAAAACTAATAATAATTAATTAATCAATATGGACTTAAATTTTAATATTTCCATCATAATATATAAATATAAAATACGAAATATGGACATAAATATAAAATACGAAATATACTAATCTAAATTCATTCATAATATATAAATATTTCATAATATACTAATCTAAATTCATTCATAATATAAAATTCGAAAAATATACTCACTTAATATATCATAATATATTATAATTTGAAATATAAATATGAATATGTTTATTTAACGAACAGTTATTCATAAATTCTCAAGCCTAAAATATCTCAATTTTGGTTTTTGATTACTAAGTATGAATATATATTATATAAATATTATAATTATATGTATATAATTTTATATAATTAATGGAAATTCACATATATTATATGTATTAATATTAATATATATATAGATAAATATGAATATATTTATTTAACTAACAGTTATTCATAATTTTCAAGCCTAAAATATCTCAATTTTAGTTTTTGAATACTAAGTCAAATTCTAAACCCACGTTGATCACTTGATAATTCTATGCTAATAAAATATACCCTAATTTTCTACTAAATAGCTAGCACAATTAAAATTTATTGTATTATATATATATTATGTATATAAATATTAAAATATATTGTACCGTATGTATGTATATATTATATAAATATTATAATTATATGTAGATAATTTTATATAATTAATCGGCAATCAACATATATTATATGTATAAATATTAAAATATATATAGGAAGAAAAGAAAGGACGACAAAAATGGAGGAAGAAAAAAGGAAGACAAAAATGGAGAAAGAAAATAGAAAAGTTGGAGTGAAAATAAGAGTAATTGATTTGCTTTTGGGAAATATTAAATGAAGTGAGAGAAAGAATTGTTAAATGGAGAGAGAGAAAGTCAACATTTGAATTTGAAATTTCATTTGACATAAAGAGTATATTGAACATTTAGTTTTGAGCAAAAGTTCATTATTACACAGATGCCACAATATGGAAGTCACCCTACGCCAATACCGGGAATCCAAACGTTACAAAATGCAGCAACGCTCAGGCGACGGTAAGGATTTCCGATGATTACGATGAGACAGTTCCACCATTATCAAAGCTACAGTAAGGATTTAAATTGAGTACTAATTCTAGAATTAAAATCATTTTTTACCTTTGATTAATTCTTCTATTTATGCATTGGCCTTCCTCAGGCGGTTGGGCGTCGAATTTCACTTCCGGCAATTGTGAACTTTGAACGGTGGAGATGCAGCGCGGAATTAATTCCAGGCTGCCTGCCATGATTTTCAGGCCACAACAGTGGTTGGCATTTCAGAGCAAAAGTCTTCGACTGAGTCTCAATTGAATTTCGGCATTGACACACTTTGACTTCCGGCATCAATGGCGAGAGCTTGGCTGTGAAGGGTAAATATGGTGATGATTTTCGGCAAAGATGGGAGGCGGCGGTTAGCAAATTCCAGCGAGGTGGGTCATAGAGCTTCGATCTGCGTGCAACATTCGGCCTGGGGTGACAGGGGCAATGTGTCGGGGAGATCGCTTCAGCCATGGCTACTGAGAGTGTTGGTTGAGTCTGTACGTACAAGATCCCATCCGTCACCGAGTCGACCTGCTTTTGTATCAATCCATCATTAATGTCGACTCATATATTTTAATACTACATGACTCAGACCTGCTTATCAAAATGTTTTATTTTTTTTGGACAAAATCTTTTATCAAAAGCTAGCACACCCATTAATTAGCCATAGTTAATTGTGTCTCGATCGATCGGAGTTAATTAGATAAATCGGCGAGCTTCCCATCATAATATTTAATGGGATAGTTGCAAATTAACATATTTTAAAATATTTTTTTTATATTAGTATATTATGAAAAAAAGAATTATATTATTTAATTTATGCTTATAATTTTATTATGCAAAGACCCATTTTCTACTTAATTTAGTGCTTAAAATATATTAATTTGAAATTATTTCATATTTTATTAATCATAAAAACTTCCTTAAATCAGTTTCATATTATGATTATATTATTTAAGGCTCAATCCATCAAGTCAGGCTCATTGTCAAATACTTCCCCCGTCCTAAAAAAAATTGAATCTCTGAAATTTTATATTTTTAAAAAGAATATGTATTTATTAAATACTCCCTCATTTCCATGCTAGAATTACAACATATATAAAGCCATTGTGAATGTTGTTGGCTTTGAGCTGCGACGGATTGATTTTGATAGGTTGACAATCAGGTGTGAGAAAGACGATACAAATTGTATTGATTTTTTTATCGTAATATCAGTTGATACATGTTGTGTTATTACTTTTTATATGTAATGACATCTCTATATATATATAAATATAAAAGTTGTGGTATTTTAGTAGATAAATGTATGATATTAGTTGATAAATATCATAGTACAGTGGATATAAATTGTAATTTTAGTTTATAAATGCAATAATTTCTTGTATAATTTGTCAAATTGAATGAGATAAAAATTATTCTCATGTTGGGTTTTTGGTATTATGCTTTTATTTACCGCGCATGTTACAATTATATTAATTTTTACCTTTGTATCACTTGATACATGTTATAATATCACTTTATATTTGTAATAGTATTAATGAATATAAGTTATGATATTTTTATGGATGAATGCAATCTCCCTCAAGTTAAAATGGGGCAGACCCAATAAAAACAGTTTCACAGAATGGAACTACTTCACAGGAGTTCTTCTCCTCAAATTTTACGAGTGTTATGCTCATGTGCATCAATTATATTTCATTTATTGCAATTCTTTTTCCTTCTCCATTGTTTATTCATCAGAGTTTTTACTCAGCTCTAACTCATATTCATATATCAATTTTTTTTTTTTTAAATAACATGTAATTCATAGATAAACACATAATCAAAACGGGGAGATCAACCTAACATTAGCAACTATGGGCAACCTAGAGAATTGTTGTTACAAATAAACTATTTAAAATAGACAAATTGCACTATAATCCTGAATTATCACCAGGAATGGGAAAAATCAATAATGATTAATTAGTAGAATGGACCCCTCACAATTTTATATACATTTGAATATTATTTCATATATATATATATATATATATCTATTTTGGCACAAGTTTTCTATTTTAAAGAAATAATTATTTTTTTAAAGACCATAATATAAAGAGAGTGGCAAAATGAGCTTCAGATTAATAAAATAGGACTATAACTTTTAAAATTGCAATTTAAAAACAATAAATTGCAAATATATATTAAATCTACCCGAACCAACTCCAAATTCGGGTCAATTGGCCCAATTTGAGTTGACTTGTTCTCAATTTGCAAATATTAAATTTTCTTTTAAAATTACAATCCTAAAAGAGTTACTATCCTCATTTTGTAACTCCCAAGTCATGTTTTTTTTAAAAATATACTACATCCGTCCATAAAAAATATACTCACTTATTTGCACATGATTTAATACAATATGTCGTAAGAACAAGTTTCATGTGCACCAGGTGTACGAGCGCTTATTCAATAGTTGAAACAGTTTATACCGAAAGATGAATGTTGATTACACTGAAAAGTTATATGTTGATATACTGAAAGATTTAAACTAAAAAATTAATAACAGTGTAAAATTTTCAATATATTAACCCGTAATTTTTCAATATAAATAACTTTAACTATTAAGTGAGCGAACCGTACACCGTTTGCATATGAGACCTTCCCATGTCATAAGGTATTATGGGGGTAGTGTGAGGTCCATTTATTAATAAAGTGATTGTTTATGAAAAAATATATCATATGTACTTTCTATAAATATTCTTTTTATTCATAACGGACCTTATAATATCCTGTAATATTCTCCGACATATTATATTAAACTACGTATAAATATGTGAGCGCATTTTTTATGGACGGAGGGAGTATTTATAAATATCTACTATATTTATACCAACACTTAATTTATCTCTACTTTTGGCTAAAGGTCATGTTTTTCCTTCACTCACAATCATATATATCACTTGGTGGAAGCAAGAAGTATTTAATATTATAAAAATTATGTATAAATATGGAAAATGAAAAAAAACCTGAGGGGCAGTACCCTACACAACTACCGTAGACGTTGAAGAATTATTTATGACGGGGAGGCGCAAAGAAGTTTTCTCTTCACATGGTTTTATATATATTAGTTAATCCATGGCTAACACCATTTCCCCACCACTAACAAGATGTGGCACCTCAATCTCATACTAATGCCTTTATCCATCCATACAGTTTTGTCACAGTCTCTGGTTGAGTATCTACCTGGTTTTCCCGGAAAACTTCCATTCAAACTTGAAACTGGGTATATATATACATATGCATCATTTAATTAATTTTTTGTTAATTCAGATGTTTTCTTCTTTTAGTACATACATATGAAATTGATATAAATCTGAGTGAAGATACATAGGCGTGGGGAAATCGGAAGACCTGCAAATGTTCTACTACTTTGTAGAGTCAGAAAGGTGCCCCCAAAATGATCCCCTAATTATTTGGCTTTGTTATGGATCAAGTTTACAAGCGTCGTGGGAGAGAGAAGAGGGTGAAGTAGTTCTTGAAAGTTATTCTCCTATTTTATTCTTGAAGTTATTCTACTGTTTTAGTTCTTCAAATACTGGTTTTGTTTTAATTATTTAATTATGTTCAGTTTTGGGCCCACTATGTTTATGGGCTTATTTCCTTTTTAGTATTACTATTTATTGGAGTAAACTTGGAGATTAGGGCACGCGGATTTTATTATTGGAATTGGGCAGCTACGGCTGAATTGGAACCGAGTTTCGGTGTGTGATTTTTTCTTTCATTCGTTGTCACTTCTCTGACTCTAACAATTTGGTCCGACCTGTCGGATCATCATGACGAGAAGCGATACACGTATGGACACTGTGGAAACAACAATCACCGCGTTGAAAACGACGATGGGAACGTTGGAGAGAGGGGTGACTGAAGTTAAGGCTACGACGGAATCCCTTGACGCACGAGTTGACGCGCTACAATCTGGAATGACTGAACTGAAGGATATGATGCGCCAAATGATGAAAGAGAAGGGTATCGACAGCGGCACCTCTTCTGCTGCCGCAACAGACCGCCCTCGCACAGAACCTATTCTACGAGAGCGCCCTGCCCCTACAACGGCGACTACTAAGTTGGAATTACCCAATTTTACAGGTGAAAATCCATATGCCTGGATATCAAGTGTTGAACAATTTTTTCGGCTTGATAATACACCGGATGATATGCGTTTGGAGTTGGCGCTGATAGCGATGGAGGGCAACACGCTGCAGTGGTTGCAATGGCTGCTAGATCAGTATCCGGGGCTCAGTTGGCGGAAATTTACAGTGGAACTATTACGCCGTTATGGCGACGACCCACGGGCTGATCCGTTTGAGACACTCGCCCTATCTCGACAAACTGGTACCGTCGATGAATATGTGGATCAATTTATTGCCCGGATGGCTGCTGTGAAGAATTTGACTCAACCCCATGCCTTGGGCCTTTTTCTACATGGTCTTCGGGATGATATTCGTCTTCGCATCCGTTCTAAAGATGCTGAAGACATCTGTCAAACTATGCACTTGGCTCGAGAGATTGAGCAGGAAATTACAGCATCGCGGACACCTCGATATGCGAGTTACTCAAATCGGGCCCTACCAGCCCCAACACGCACCTTCCAGTCAGCACCAATCTCTCGCCAAAACACTTACTCTCAAGCCAATAGGGGATCTTCAGCCCAGCAGAATTTTTCTGTGAATTCCACCAGCAGGCAGCCTTCTGAGTCCTCTGGTTCGGTTAATCAGGGGAGTTCGCAAGGTCCAAAATATATGTCGCATAACGAGTTCATGGACCTTCGCAATAAAGGGCTTTGTTTCAAATGCAAAGAGCCCTACACACCTTTGCACGTTTGCTCGAGCAAATCACTCCGCATCATGGTGATGGGC
>JAPKLY010000006.1:3307036-3325022 GCA_026898435.1 Prunella vulgaris | reverse complement strand
GTGTGTGATTTTTACTTTCATTCGTTGTCACTTCTCTGACTCTAACAGGCTTCAAGGAGGCCCTGGATGCTCTGGCTTTACTGGCCTTGCTTATATCATAGGTACATCTGCAATCGCAAGTATTATTGAAGTTTCTTTTATGTATTGATTACGCTGACACCCATAGCCCCATACCTTCACTTTTATTGAATCCCTATTCATGGACTAAGGTATATATGCATGCAAATAATTATGACTTAATTTCATGTGTTGGTAATTAATTAATTATGCATGTATGTGGGTACAGATATCCAACATTATATTTGTAGACCAACCTGTTGGCACCGGATTTACTTACCCGAAAACTCCTGGAGCTTATGAATCTAATGATACAATTTCAGGGAGTCTCGTCTATGAATTCCTCCAAAAGGTCAGAAATCAGAGCATCTGAACTCTCCAATCCAATACTTAATTAATTGAAACTGAGTATTGAGTTGAATTATAATTGGTGCAGTGGATTATAAATCATCCCAAATTTCAAAACAATGCGCTCTACGTAGGCGGTGATTCGTATGGTGGCATGATTGTTTCTCTTGTTGTTGACCACGTGTACAATGGTAAACTCATTTGCTTCCTTAATAAGCAGAACAAAGCACAAATTTTAATTAAATTATAATTCTTCATCTTTGTTTGATAGGCATTAAAGCAGGGAGAGAACCACATTTGAACATGAAAGTATGTATACACTCATGCATCATTAACTTAATTCCCCTTTTCAATATGTGTGTGTGTGTGTGTGTTTGACTATTACTAATTCATTTTGTTGTAATTGGGAGAGGCAGGGATACATTTTGGGGAATCCTATTACTGATTCCTATATAGATTTCAACGGAAGAATTCCGTATGCTGGGGCTCCTATCAGATGAACTCTACCAGGCATATATGCAATTCCTATTCCCTATATCTCCTTTATATTTTATAAACATAATCTATAATTAATTTGCCTTTTTTTTTTTTTTGTTTATAACCTTAGTCTGCACAAAAAAATTGCAATGGGAATTATGTGAGTGTTGAGACGAGCAACCATCTATGCAGGAATGACATGGAAAGAGTAAATGAGGTGAATTTTTTTGTTTTTCCATTAATTAATCAACCTTGATTAATTAATTAATTTGTTGGGCTGATGTGCATGCAGTGTGTTGAAAAAGTATACATTTATCATATAATAGAACCCTGGTGTGGTATTATGAGTGGGAAACGACATCAGTTATCGCATCACATGCTTTTTGAGGACGAAAACAAAACTCGACGTTTTCTACAATCTACTGATCCTCTTCATTGGTGTCGAGTAATGCTTTCTTTAATTTCTCATTCAGCTTTTGTAATGTTTCACCCAAATGTTGTTTTTATCTGGTGCATGAATTCAAATTCTGTTTCTTGCAGGGAATGAATTATCTCTTCGCTTACAAATGGTTGAATATAAAACTTGTCCAAGAAGCTCTTCATGTTCGTGAGGTATATATGTTATCAACCAACCCAACTCCCAATATGACTACTTCTATTTTAGAATTTTGATTCATCTTGCATGATGCACTTTCACATTAAGCAAATTACATGTAAATCTTCTATAATTGGATAGGGAACAATTACTGAATGGGTACATTGTAATAGCACCATGGAAAATAACACTTACACAAAGAATGTTGACTCCGTCGTGAAATATCACAAGAAGTTTTCAAACCAGAGCCAATGTCGAGTATTAATTTTTAGGTAGGTGAATTTCTTTTTTTTCCAAGTTTGGAGACGGCATTTTATTTTTTGCCTCTTTCAAGAATTTTTTTTGTCAAATTTGAATATAAAAAGTTTATTATACCCTTATTATTCCAATTTTAATCTAAGTTGACAAATGATTGACCAACTATTCAGCAAATAAAATAAGTTTGACTATGTGTGTAATAAATTAGAATTTGTAATTAGTTGTGTTTGATTATGGGTGTAATAAATTATAATTGATTACAAATTAAAATTGGAGTAATAAAGTTAATATGGACTTTTTATGTTCAAATTGAGCAATAAAGAAATTTTCTTTGTCACGTGGCAGAAAAGAGAATGCCCACTCCAAAATGGATAATTTTGGAAGTTTTTACTATTTTTTATTGTTCTAAATTCAACCGCTATTGTTTAATATAATGCCGTGTGTAAATATAAAAAAAAACTATGTAATTTATACTTTACCCTTTATTATTGTTGATAGTTGGAATCATGACATGGCTGCTCCTCATTCAACTACTGAAGAGTGGATCAGATCACTGGAATTGCAGGTGAAAAATGTTTGGAGGCATTGGTTTGTTGAAGGTCAAGTGGCAGGATTAGTTTTGTTGTTATACACTATTCTCTAATTCTTAGATAAAAGTTTTCATATTGCTGATGATATTATTTTTTTTCTTTTATTTGTTTGGGTTAAGGTATACAACTGCATACTTCAACAAAAACTCAGATCTAACTTATGTCACCGTCAAGGTTAGCAATCCTTGTGAAGAATAAGATCAAATATACATCCGCCCCCTATTATACATCTACATATCTAATTCACTTAATTTAATATCTGTCACATTAGCTTTATTTTACACATCAAATAATATATATTTTATTTATCTTTTTTTTTTTTACATATCACATATATATTTTTATTTAATTCTCTCATCCATATCGAATATATATTTTTATTTAGACAAAAATATAAAAATTTGATTTAATTTTATTTATATATATATTTTATTTACATTAGAATGTTCTATATATATACATATTTATTATCAATTTAAATTATCTAAAAAATTATTCATTACCAAATTTATTTATTTTTAAATTATGTATATTATACATAAAATTTATTTATTATGTATTACAAAAAAATATACTCCCTCCGTCCCACTATAAGTTGCTCATGTTGCCATTTTCGTCCGTCCCACTATATGTTGCTCATTGCTTTTTACCTTTTTTGGAACTACTATTCACTTCTTTGTTATTATTTTCAATACTATTTTTTACACTATTTCCATTACTTTTTCACTTTTCTCCATCACATCACTTATATTTTTCCACTTTTTCTATCACCTCACTTATAATTTTTCACTTTTTCCATCACATCACTTATACTTTTTTACTTTTACCTTAATTCGTGTGCCCAAAAGCAACGAGCAACTTATAGCGGGACGGAGGGAGTAATCCATATACAATCATTACTTCACTAACTAACAATAATAAAAGTCTTAGTCTTATATGCATCAGGTGCACCGTGCAATTCAATTGTATTTTTAAAAAGTTATACAAAATACTACTGAAAAATCACACATTTTATAACTAAAAAATTTATTTTAAATGATGTAACTTTCTTAATAATAATACTTGTGTCTTTTCAATAAATAAATTGTGTAACTTTTTATAAATATATTTGAATTATACGTGCACATGGTGCACAAGAGACTTACTCATATAATAATATAATACATCATCGTTACTAAAAAAATATTAATCTAACTTAAAATTCTATTCACCTTTACCATATCTAACCCAAACTAAACACAAATTGCTATTTATTACATGATTTGTGTCATCTAGCTACTTTTTTTTTTCCCATTTAAATATAATCCATGCATCCACCCGTACAAGAAAACAAACACTAGCCTAAGATTTGGAATTTAATTAAACTTCCACTGCCCCCCTCCCCTGATCTCTATGTTTACATGTTTTCACTTTTCAGGGTGGAGGTCATATAGCTCCGGAGTTTAAGCCCTTGGAATGTCTTGCCATGTTTGATAGGTGGCTTAGCCACAACTCTCTTTGAAATGAGTGCGTCTCACTTGTATTGTCGTCTAATCAAAAAATATTATCTTATTTAATTTGTAATGTCACAAAATTGTCTCAGGCTTTTATGTGGTGAATAAAGGATAAAGAATTTATGCTCATGAATTTGATTTTTTTTCATAATATAAATAATACACAAATTTGTTTTGTAAAATATAATAATTTTTTGTCGGATTAGATATGTTGATTCATATTCTGTGGAACTAAAAATGAAATTTATTTTAATAATAGAACTAAATATATTAAAAAGAGTGTCAGATCAAATCTATTAAGATAAATTCTGATGGACTAAAAGTACAATTTACCTGGTGAACAAATGTTAAGAGTGGGAAAGAGCTTCATTTAAAAAAAAATGGAAAAAATTGTAAAAAAAAAAAAGAAACTTGTGAAATTTGAATGGAGCAAGTCAGTAATATTTTTACAAATTTTATAATATATACCAAAAAATAATTGACTATGATAATTTTATTTGAAAATATCTGATGTATTATATTAAACAAGTTAATAATTTTTCAAATTTGAATTGGTTGGACTTATTAATTATGCGGCTAAAAGGGAAAAAGAGATTTGCATACTAAGCCAGCTAAAGTGTTCAAAAATGACAAATCTTTCCATCGAGTATTTTAAAATATTGTTCACTCACTGATTCTAAGATTAAATTGATCGAGTTATTTTCTTATTTGGCCTAAGTTATTTTCATCCACACATCAGTTATAATTTTTTCTCCTACACTATTCTATATTTATTTTTCCCATCTACTCATTTATCTCATATTTTAATTTCACTTGATTGTTGAATATAATTTGATATCTTATATCATCAAATTTTACAAATATACGGTAGAACTGTTTTTACTTAAAACTAAAGTGTTAATATACATCAGATGCACTCCGTAACTCAAATTCATTTTTAAAAAATTATTAGAAAGTTACATATATTATTATTAAAAAATATATTTTTAAAAATATAATTTTTTTCAATAATAATTTGTATAATTTTTTAATAATAATTATACTTAAATTCTATGGTGATTTGATGTATAAGAGACCCATCTCTTTTAAGGGATGGGATTGGGAGGGTTTATGATTAATTATATTTAAGGTGTGTTTGCAAATTCTAAAAAGAGTGTAGAATTACTTTTTTAAAGTAGGGAAAAGTACAAATTAGATCCTGAACTTTTGTTTCAGGTACAAATTGGACCCTAAACTATTTTTTGAAATAAATATGTCCTTTAACTCTAAAAAAATGTACAAATTGGACACTGGACTTTTATCACATGTATAAATTGGACCCTGAACTATTTATTGAAACAAATATGCCATTTAACTTTTAGAAAAAGTACAAATTGGATCCTAGACTTTTATCTCATGTACAAATTGGACCATAACTATTTTCTAAAAACAAATATGTCCTTCATATTATTTTTGATTTAAATTTTGAGATAAAATTACTTTTAATTTGAATTTAAATAAAACTCAAACAACAATATAAGAAAATAAAGAACTATTTAGAAAAAAATTCAAAATAAGGTAAAACAACCTAATCTTTTGCCTATTATATTAATATCACTTCTACAAAAAAATATAGATTTGCCTACAAAATCAATAACGCTGCAAAATTAGCAAAAAAAAAAAATCATTTTAGATTACCTAATAACTATTTTCGTTAGAAATATGATATCCATTTTGAATTTTTTTCTAAATAGTTCTTTATTTTCTTATATTGTTGTTTGAGTTTTACTTAAATTCAAATTAAAAGTAAATTTACCTCAAAATTTAAATTAAAAGTAATATGAAAGGCATATTTATTTTAAAATAATAGTTTATGGTCAATTTGTACATGAGATAAAAGTCTAGGGGTCAATTTGTACTTTTTCTAAAAGTTGAAGGGTATATTTGTTTCAGTAAATAGTTTAGGGTCCAATTTGTACATTCTCTCAGAGTTAAAGAGCATATTTGTTTCAAAAAATAGTTTATGGTCCAATTTGTAATTGAAACAAAAATTGAGGGTCCAATTTGTATCTTTTCCATTTAAAGTATGATTCTACACCTTTTTTTTAAATTTGCAAACAAGCCCTTGGGCGGTCGGGTCTCCGGGTTCATTTTTACTTGATTTCTTTAAAAAAAAAACCAAACTATTATATTATGTAGAAGAAAGTACATTTACAAAATTAACCCTCTTTACAATAGTTATTATTTCCTCGGTCCCTGCCGTTGGTTCTTCTGGATATTTCTTGGACCTTATGTATTTCACCCTCTTTTCTAAAATTAGGTTTCACAAATCAAACAGAGTATTTCCAGCATTACTTCTCCCAAAATTTTCAACGGCGGCGCCAATAAGGATGAGTTGGGCAGCAATGTTGTGGCGGATATGGTGATGGAGGTGGTGGTGGATAGGCGGCGCCTCATCTCTCAACACCCGCTTTCCTCCATAGTCTCTTGGGTAAGTTTTAAGATTGGGTTTTCATTCAATAGCCCTGAATTTTTGAGAAATTAAATAATAAAACTCGGAAGAAAATGATTTGGTGGTGCGATGGAAGAAGAGAAAAGAGATGCTTGTGGTGTTTGGGCATTTGAAGAGTCATACTTCCTTCATCTACTTATGCAATTTCATTTCCATGGCAGACATAAGAAATGCTAAAATTACAGTTCGACGAAGACAATGGGAATTGGTGGAAACTGGAAACGAAGGACAAATTTGGTAATTTGTCTGTTGAACCCCCCCAAAATGACATGTTTATTAAACCCTTCAAAATGTATTGGGACTGTGTTAATCCGGGTCAGCACGTTTACCCGTTATTTTAAAGCTTTGAAGTAAACATTGGATTTTAACTTTTTAATAGTTCGAAACCTTCCTAATAATTGGTGGTAAGACGTCCCATCCCATCCCATCCCATCCCTCCTCGATAAATCCTCACCTTTTAATTTCTCATCTACTCTCACCTGCTTTTATCCGCCATCCCATCCCATCCCATCCATCCTCGATAAATCCTCACCTTTTAATTTCTCATCTACTCTCACCTGCTTTTACTTCCGGTCAAGCAGCAAGATGTCGCCGCCGTATCTCCGGCAACCTCATACTTCTACTAATGGGTTTGTGTACTGTTTCTTCACAGTCTGTGGTTGAGTATCTGCCTGGTTTTCCCGGAAAACTGCCATTCAAACTCGAAACAGGGTACGTAATCATCTTTATTTTTGTTAATTCAGCATTTTTCTTCTTATTATATAGTAGTACTAGTTAGTATGTATGTTATTATTAGGCATAAATCTTGCACTGGTCTTGTAAATGAAGATATATAGGCGTGGGGGAATCCCAAGACCTACAAATGTTCTACTACTTTGTAGAGTCCGAAAGGAGCCCCGAAATGATCCCCTAATTATCTGGCTTCAAGGAGGCCCAGGATGCTCTGGCTTTACTGGCCTTGCATATATCATAGGTACCTCCTCCTCTCCTCTTCATTTTATCTGCAATCGCAAGTATTGAAGTTTCTTTTCTGTATATATGCTGCAGGGCCTCTAATGTTTGACTACGCTGACACCCATACTCCCATACCTTCACTTTTATTGAATCCATATTCATGGACAAAGGTGTGTAGGTTTTTGCAAATAATTATCACTTAATTTGTGTTGGTAATTATGTATGTATGTATGTGGGTGCAGCTATCCAACATTATATTTATAGACCAACCTGTTGGCACTGGATTTACTTACCCAAAAACTTCTGGGGCTTATGAATCTAACGATACACTTTCAGGGAGTCTCGTCTATGAATTCCTCCAAAATGTCAGAAATCAGAGCATGGGAACTCTCCAATACATAATTAAAACTGACTCTTGAGTTTAATAATTGGTGCAGTGGATTATAAATCATCCCAATTTTCAAAAGAATCCGCTCTATGTAGCCGGTGATTCTTTTGGTGGCATGATCGCTCCTCTTGTTGTTGACCATGTGTACGACGGTAAACTCAATTGCTTCATCACTTTGTGTGCATTATATATTCAGCATTTAAATTTCTTCATATTATAATCTTAATTGGTTTGATATGATAGGCATTAAAGCAGGGAGGAAACCACATTTGAACATGAAAGTATATACTCGTCATTAACTTCCCTTTTCAATGTGTGTGTTTGACTATTACTAATTCATTTTGTTATAATTGGGAGCTGCAGGGTTACATTTTGGGGAATCCTATTACTGATTACTCTGTAGATTACAACGGAATAATTCCGTATGCTCACAGAGTGGGGCTCCTATCAGATGAACTCTACCAGGCAATTCCTATTCCCTCTCCTTTATTTATAAACATAATCCATAATTAAATTGCCAATTTTTATTTTTTTTGTTTATTTTTACAACCTCAGTCTGCACGAAAAAATTGCAACGGGAATTATGTGAGTGTTGAGATGAGCAACCATCTGTGTAGAAATGACATGGAAAGAGTAAATGATGTGAATCAGTTTGAAATTTTTTGTGTTTCCATTAATTAATCAACCTTGATTAATTAAATTGTTGTACTGATGTGCATGCAGTGTGTTGAAAAAGTATACATTTTTCATATAATAGAACCGTGGTGTGATATTACGAGTGGGAAACGACATCTGTTATTGCATCACATGCTTTTTGAGGACGAAAACAATGCTCGACGTTTTCTACAATCTACTGATCCTCTTCGTTGGTGTCGAGTAATGCTTTCTTTAATTTCTCATTAAAAACTCACTTTTTGTAATGTTCAACCAAATGTAGTTTTCTCTGGTGCATGAATTCAAATTCTGTCTCTTGCAGCGAATGAATTATCTCTTCGCTAACAAATGGCTAAACATCAAACTTGTCCACGAAGCTCTTCGTGTTCGTGAGGTATATATGTCATCAACCAACCCAACTCTCAATAATACTACTTCCATTGTAGAATTTTGATCCATCTTGCATGATGCACTTTCATATTAAGCAAAATACATGTAAATCTTTTATAATTGGATAGGGAACAATAACTGAATGGGTGCGTTGTAATAGTACCATGAGAAATAACACGTACACACAGAATGTTGACTCCGTCGTGAAATATTACAAGAAGTTCACAAATCAGAGCGAATGTCGAGTTTTAATTTACAGGTATATTTTTTATTGTTCTAATTTGAACTACTATAGTTTAATATTATCCGTGTGTAAATACAAAAAAATACGATGTAATTTATACTTTTCCTTTATTATTATTGATAGTGGGGACCATGACATGGGTGTTCCTCATTCAGCTACTGAAGAATGGATCAGATCATTGGAATTGCAAGTAAAAAGTGTTTGGAGGCCTTGGTTTGTTGAAGGTCAAGTTGCAGGTTAGTTCTGTTCTCGTACACTATTCTCCAATTCTTCGATAAAAGTTTTAATAATGGTGGTGATATTATTTTTTTTCTTTTTGTTTGTTTGGGTTAAGGTATACAAATGCATACTTCAACAAAGACTCGGACCTAACATATGTCACCGTCAAGGTTAGCAAATCCTTGTGAGCATATCCTTGTGAAGAATAAGACAATTAGGGTATGTTTGTTTTGAGACTAGCACATATAGACGTAGGACTTTGCGATCACGTCTCTACACGAGTTTGGGATGTAACATCCGGATTTCACATCCAAAACTCAATCCACATCTAAAAATACCTATTAAATCTATTATTACTCTTTCCAACACAACACTCATAAAATATCTATTATACACCTATAAAATCAATCATTATCACACTTTGATTTGACATAAAGTAACATTCTACCCTACTAAAATCCCAAAACAAACACACACTTTTACTATTCATCAAGGTTTTCACATCTCAGGATTTTAAAGTCATGACTTCCCACGACCCCCTTAATCCCAAAACAAACGTACCCTTAGGAATGGGGGATGACTTTCCTCGTCTCATACATTCTTTGGATTTACACATCTTATCTCATCTAAACTATGCATCCACTCTATATTATACTATCACATAATTTAATATTTATCAAATCAATTTTATTTTACACATCAAATTCTCTATCCCAAGATAATTTTCACATTTTTCTTATATGGATGTCCTAATTTATTTTCACCTTCTAGAAGAAACAATTCACGCTCAAAAAATCAATAACATACTTCACATTTTTTATATTTTATTATTTAACTTTACACTAACATATTTCACTTTTTTCTAATGTGTGCAAGTCAACTTATGGAAAAAAAATTTGTGACACATTTGTTTATCTTTTTTTTTTTATACATGTCACATGTATTTTTATTCAATTCTCTCTTTCATATTGAACATATATTTTTATTTTATTTGAATTAATTTTAATTATATATATATTATGTACATTAGAATATTCTATATATATTTATATACATTAGAATATCTATATATACATATTATTATATATATAATTTCTATATTATTTAATTTCAATTTAGTTATTTAAAAAATTATTCATCATCAAATTTATTTTATTTTTAAATTATATATATTATATATAATTAATTATCATGCATTAGAAAAATATAATTATATGTTTTCACATTTCAGGGGGGAGGTCATACAGCTCCGGAGTTTAAGCCCTTGGAATGTCTTGCCATGTTTGATAGGTGGCTTAGCTACAGCCCCCTTTGAAATGAGTGCGCCTCACTTGTATAATTGTATTGCCGTCTATCAAAAAATATTTGTCTTATTTATTTCGTAATTTGATAAGGGCTCATTTAGTTTAAATGGACAAGATAAATAATTTAAGGTTGATTAGTCAAATATTATAATCTAGAGATTATTATTTGTGAGTTAAATAATATATTTGAATTGGTGGATTAAGATAATTAGTAATGTAAGATAATATCTTTGGATTGTAAGATTAATAATACAAGAATAATATTATAAATTAAAATAAAGTGAATTATGATATTTTTTTTAATATAAGAGGAGTATTTTAGTAAAATTTAATAAAGTAGATTATTATCATATATTTTTTTTGTTAGATAATAGTATTTTTTACTATTTATAACATAATTAAAATTTAATTTTATGCTTTTTATTAATCTTGGGTCTTTGTTCATTAAATCAAATATCAAATTAGATAAAATAGTTTAATTTATCGTAGTTTATCTAACGAATCAAATGAGACTTAAGTTACAATATTGTCTTAGACCTTTTGCAGTGAACAAATGTTAAGAAAAAATAAAAATAAAAAAATTGTAAAAAAAATAAAATAAAAAGAAAGCTGTGAAATTTGAATGCAACAAGTCATTAATATTTTTACAAATTTTATAATATATACCAAAAAAGATTTGACTATGATAATTATTTTTTTTTCAAAATATCTAATCTATGATATAAAACAAGCTAAAATATTTTCAAATTTGAATTGGTTGGACTAATTAATTATGCGTCTAAAAGGGAAAAAAAATATTTGCATACTAAGCCATCTAAAGTGTTAAAAAATTGAAAGTCTTTCCATTAAGTATTTTACAATATTGTTCACTCACTGATTCTAAGTTTAAATTGATCAAGTTATTTTCATATATATTCCTAAGTTATTTACATCCCACTTAAATGAGCAACACTTGTGTACAAATTTCTACCGTAGAAATATCCATATTTGAAAAATTTGCGGATCTAAATCGGGTCGGGTCAAATTTGAATATTTTTTTCCAAAATTCGCGCAACTTGTAGTTCCAGGTTTTTTCGCTCCCAGGTATGTTACAATTTGGGCAAAGGCGTGTTACAATTAGGCAAAATCTGTGTTACTAATTCTTAAAAAAATAATTTTTTGTACTTTTCAAGTAATTATAAAGAAAATATGTATTTCTGCAAGTATAAATATGTGTTACTTAATTTATTTTTTTATTTTCTTTGTTGATTTATGTTAATAATATGTTATTCATGTACTTAATACATCATTTAATACCTTATACTCCCTCCGTCCACAAAAATTGGACTACCTTGACAATTCACGGTTATTAAGAAAAGTTGATGTTGATGTGTAAAAGTGAGTGTATTAGTATAAAAAAATATTTAATTATTAAAAAAGTACTTGATGTGATGGGTAAAAGTGAGTATATATATATAAAAAATGAAAATAATGATTGTAAGTTTTCCATTTTAGGTAAGTAGACCATTTATTGTGGACGGCCGTTTAAGGCAACGTGGACCATTTATCGTGGACGGAGGGAGTATATGTTATATAAAATATAATATATATTTTTATAAGGATAAATAAATGTTTGTGTATACAGTAACACACATTTGATCTTGCAGTAACACACATTTAATCTAATTGTAACACACATTTGCAGTAACACACATTTACTCTAATTGTAACATACATTTACTCTAGATGTAACACACATTTGCAGTAACACAAATTTACTCCAAGTGTAACATAAATTTGCAGTAATACATATTTACTCTAATTGTAACACATATTTGTTCTCAATTTGTGTTATTATATGAGTATGTGTTACTATAGGATAAAATATATTTTTATTAAGGATAACTATGTGTTACACATACAATGTAACATATACATGTGTTACATTGCATGAAAAATATTTACTTCTACAAAAATAAATGAATATGTGTAGAAAACAACATTTAATCTGGTTGTAACACACGTTTTGCCTTAAAGTAACATGCATTTGCCCCAATTGTAACATACCTGGGAGCGAAAATCACAAGCTAAGCGAATTTTGGAAAAAAATACTCAAATTCGACCCGACCCGATTTAGACCTGCGAATTTTAAAAAATTGATATTTTTATGGATCTTAGATCCGTAGAAATTTGTATATAAGTGTTTGTCCTCTTAAATAGTAAATATACTTACCTCCCTTTTATTTTATCTTAACATAAACTCAAAATTAAATATAAAATTTAACTATAGACTGTTTGGTTGGCTTCAGCTCCAACAAATGGTTTGGTAGTACTCAGAATAATTGTTTGGTTTGGTAGTACTCCAACGGATTGAAAGGCCTTTCAACCTATTTTCTCTCCCCGTGCTTAACTCTCGCGACTATATTCTCAGATTCAACACATTCCATCCAAGAAACCCCTAAAATTCATCACCAGCAACCAAAATTCATCACACCAGAAATTCCAACTTTCATCATATTCCACCCAAAATTCTTACACTGTCAGATTTCGGCAGAGTGGCTCAGGCAGAGCGACGGCTCGATGGAGCGGTTCAGGCAAATCGATCGGCAAAGTGGTTCAAATGGATTCTTCGATTTATAGAGATCCCGATTGGAAAGTTTCTTCGTACACCCTTATTTTCTCTCGAAATCAGCAGCGAGAGATCGGTAAAGTGAAAATGCCCAGTGAAAACCCGAAATCAGAACTTGAAATTAGGAATTTCATAATTGTTAATGGCAAGCCTTAATCTGCCAGATTGATAATCAGGCACCACTAGTGAAATTAAAATCAAGCCCGTAAATTTAGTCGCGAGCTTTGTTGATTTATGAGGCCTCATTTGGGCCAACCAAACAGGCTAACCACCCAGGAAAGAACATTGCACTCAAGTCAGAAGACTTTAAGTCAGACAACTTCAATGTTCATGTCAATTAGCTTAGTTCACACTCAAGTCAGTCGAGGCTTTAGGCGACCTCTATATTAGACAAGATCCTCTACAGACTTCTCCAAAAGTAGACAACTAATCTCAACTGACTTCACCTCAAGTCAGGCGACCTTATTGAAACTAACTAGCACCAATCAGAACAACAATTGATACCAAAGCTCACAACTACATACAAAAATTTAATCTAGTTTGATAACTGAAAATATGCATATATATTTTGATGAATTATCTCCAAATCTCGACCTCGGATATCAATTTATTTGGAATAACACCTCTTGAGTCTTGAGTGGTACTCGAATACAAAGAGAATGAGGAAAGATTGAGATTTGGCCACATTTAGACTAGCTACCGTATTTTGGTAAACTTGTTAACATTACGATCAGCTACACATTTCAAATTTTGATTAAAATATTAGAGTTTCTGATATTCTTTTAATTTAGTAATAATTTTAATGAATAAATATATTTTTATATTTAAATCAGTTAATGTTATTATATATTAGAGTACGTTATTTATTTTTAAGGTCAACCTGTTTTTACATGTTAGGTTTCTTGATTCAATCTGCTTTATATTCAAATTATTGTCCCTTATTATAGTCATGTTTCTCATCTACTTTGATCTTCTTTTTTTTTTGGTAAGTCATCTTCTCTGAATTTCAAGAATTATTGCATGGGCTGTCGCGCACTGGAATTTATAATATGTTTATTATTATATACGACATTGAATTTATAATTTTTTATCATTTGGTTTTTTAAATTATAAAATTTTTCCTATTTTTACTTTTTATACGAAATCCTTAGTCCGTCATGCAAGCTTATCATAATTTTTATAGTCTCCATCCATCACTGCTTTCGTATCAATCCATCATTGTCGACTCATATCTGTTTATATATTTTAATACTATATTATTGACTCAGACTGCTTATATTTATTAAAAATGTTTATTTTTTTTTCAAAATCTTTTATTAAAAGCTAGCACACCCATTAATTAGGCTATTTTTTTCAAATATTGCAAAAAAAAAAATTTGATTACCAACATATAGTGATTTTTTGCTCGATGTGTAAAATAAGCAAGAGCGTCGTTTGAAATGGCGCCCTTAAAGAAGGAGCGCCACCTGAAACGGCGCCCTTAGGCTGGCGGAAGGGGCCCACTGAAGGGCGCCATCGGAGATGGCGCCCTCAGTATAAAACCAACCCACCCCCCCTCAATCCGACAATATCTGGCAGCGTTGAGGGCCCACTGAAGGGCGCCATCTCTCCGAGGCCCCACCACCTCACGCTGATATATTCGAATCATGCATGCGTCCACATGCATACGTCCGTAATTGTCTGCAAAGGGAATATATTCCCATGCGCATGCCTATACCCTGAATCATCTACACACATTTGATTTATGTATATAAGAGTGTTGAGGTCAGGTTTATATTGAAATGGAGATAGAATACGTGAATGAAGAGGGTTGAGGTGAGGTTCATATTAAAATGGAGATAGAATACGTAAATGAAGAGTGTTGAGGTCAGGTTCAAGTAAGTTTTGAGTTTTATATTTTCAGTATTTATAAATTTAAAATATGTGATTATATATTTATATACTTCAATAATTTATTTTGTTATAATGTTGTTTAGGATGAATTGATATTTACGATAGTTTCAAGACATACGAGGATCGTATTTTGAAAGATTACACATCTTAAGGTACTTCTTGTTTTTCTTATTATTGTAAGTATATATTCAGTAAATTTATTTATGTGTCCAGATTAAAGTTTTATAAAAAATAAAATTTAGGATTTAGGGAAATTACAGTTATATATGTTCATATTCTGCAGTAATGTATATTTATGTTCAGTTCTATGAAATTATAGTTTGCTAAACTACAGTAATGCATGTTTATCTTCAAGTTTACTAATTTAAAGTAATATATTAAAATGAATTACAGTTTGCTAAACTACAATATTGTATGTTCATGTTCAAATTAAAAAAGTTTTGTGAAAAAATAATTTTAAAATATTTTGTAGGTATGTCGAATTCAAATGATATTGGAATAGTTGTAAGGTGTGATGAAGTAGTTGTTGGATTACAACGAGTTGATCGTCGGACTAAATATCTCGATCTACTACGTATATTATCTGAGATAACTGGGTTGGACTTGAATCAGTATTCGTTAAAGGTGTCTGCAAAATATGTCTGTAACAACATGTCTCAGATTTTTCCTATTACGTGTAATCGTGACCTACAGTTCTTTTTTGATCCGAATGCTGGGTTTGGATCAATTGAACTATTTGTTGAGGCAGAAATGATCTTATCGTCACGATCATCTCCTGATCCAATGGAAAATGCATACAATCAGTATGCATGTTACATTGCTGGTGACACTGAAATTCCAAATTTTACCAATTATCCCAGTGATAGTCTTGGCCCTAATGATTTGTGTGATTCTGAGCCTGAAGAACATCAAAATGATGATGAATGTGCAAATGAAGAGTGTTCCGATGAGGATATGCCACAACAATTTGCGCCACAACAATTTGCACCACATCCAATCCACTCTACTGCAAACATGGCTCAACAATTTGCAGTCCATCCTACTTTGTCGAGAGCTTCTTTTTTTTACTCATCATACGAGGATGTGCTTATTGATTCAATTGGCATTCCAGATGGTGATTTCACATATGATGACGATGTTGGAGTTTTGAAAGCGGGAATGATCTTCAAGGATAAAAAACAATTGCAAACTGCAGTGAAGAATTATTCAATTCGACATTCCATGCGTGAGTTTGTAGTCAAAGAGAGTACTCCAACCATTTGGAAGGTTGTATGCAAACACAATACGAGAGGAACTGGAGATGACCCTTCTTCTCAACAGTGCAATTGGTACTTACGAGCGAATTGTTCTAAAAAAACTGCAAGTTGGAAAATCACTCGATTGGGAGCTCAACACACTTGTCTTATAAGGGGCACTAACCTTCGCCATAACAACTTGGCTAAGAATTTGATTGCAGGCATGCTAGAGAGTATGGTGAAGGTGAATCCAGCATATAAAGCTGAATGTGCAATGGTAATGGTGAAGGATCGATATAATTATGAAATTTCCTACCATTTGGCATGGAACGCGATCAAACGTGCGGTGGAAAATGTGTATGGAACCTGGGAGAGCTCATGTCAGTATTTGCCCAAGTTCATGACAGCATTGCAGAAATACAACCCTGGAACAGTTGTCGAGTGGTGTCATATGGAACGTGAACCATATAGAGGTGTGTATACATTGAACTATGTGTTCTGGGCATTTAAACCATGCATTGATGCATTTCAACATTGTCGTAGAATTATATCTGTGGATGGCACACACCTCTACACTAAATATAAGCATAAGTTGTTGATTGCAGTCACTGTTGATGCCAATCAGAATGTCCTTCCTTTAGCTTATGCTATTGTCGATGAAGAAAGTTTCAGCTCATGGCGCTGGTTTCTGCGTATGTTGGCAACACATGTTGTTCGGGGCATTGAGGGTATTTGTCTCATTTCTGACCGACATAACGGTTTAGTGAAAGCCGTTGAGTATATCCAAGATTTTCACGAACCAAAGGGTGTACATCGTTTTTGCTTGAGACATATTGCCTCAAATTTCAATAATCGTTTTAAGAATGTCCAGTTGAAGGATTTGTGCTACATGGCGGGTAAATCATCGACGGTCTTACAATTCGAACGAATCATGGAGCAAATTAGAGAGTTGAATCACGAGGCCTTTGAATATTTATCTGCAATTGATCAGAGTAAGTGGACACTCTGTTATGACCAAGGTCGTCGATTCGGGGTCATGACCACCAACATGTCTGAATGTTTCAATGGTGTATTGCTTGGTGCACGACGTCTTCCAATCACAGCAATTGTCCGAATAACATTTACTCGATCAAAAAATGCTTTTCTTGAAAGGGAAGAGGCTGCATTGAGGCTGCAACAAACAAATCAATGGTGGCCAGAAGAGGTATTGAAAAGATTTGACAAAGAGCAACGATTGGGACTTAATTTGCGACACAATGTGGACAGGTATAATTATTCTCTTCAGACTGCCAGTGTAACAACATTCCATGATGGATCCAGACGCTCGCATACATATATAGTGAAATTATCATCACAAGAATGTTCATGCGGTCAATGGAGCAACACTGGAATTCCATGCTCGCATGCAATGACTGTGTGCAGACACTTTGGAATGGATCCGAGGGGGTTTGTGCATCACTGTTATAGTACACATGCATATGTGTTGACATACACTTCTGGTATTTTTGAGCCATTGGCTGATGAAGAGGAATGGGATGAACCATTGTTCATGTTGCAGCACAACCCTGAACGTAGGATCAACCGTCGTGGTCGAAATATCACGACCAGAATTCCAAATGAGATGGATTGGGCGCAAACTCGTTTGAGGCAGCAATACCAAGCACGAGATAGAGCTGGGAGTTCTAATCAGGGTTCGTCATCAAGACGAAGATGAAATAATTATGTTTGTTCTAGTTTGTTGTAATTAGGGTTCTAATTATGTTTGTTCTAGTTTGTTCTAATTAGGGT